>MJUU01005817.1:32382-47094 GCA_002080025.1 Modiolus philippinarum
AAAAAAAATGATGATTACACAGGCTGTAAAAATTGGAAAAACATTTTTTAACGAATAAACTTAAATACGTTCCTGTTTTTTTTTATTCAGATCAAAGAAAAATAAAAACATTAATACCCCTTTTCAGCAAATGTGTTAGAAAATATCGTACACAAAAAAGGATTACGTCTAGTAGTACTTAAAACGGTTTTACGTGCTACCATTTGTTGTCCGTTATTATAGGTGCTACAAAATTTAGGGCAGTGAAAAGTCTTTTTATGTCGAATTTTGTCCCATGTGTGTTAATTTGATATCCTTTAATATTTTCAGTACATTTCAATTGTCTCGAATCAATGACACATGAACGTCGAATCAAGGAATCTGAAAAAAAGCTTTGCTTGATAATTAAAAAGATGTTGTCAGTTGAGTTGGTTTTTCCCTAGTGTACAAATAATGATAATTTGTTTTGGGTCGTTTTAACCTGGATATGGGATGTTGTCTCCTTGACATTTACCCCATGTCCTTTCTTTTTCATATCTACAAAAATGCTGTTGACAGATTATTTTACCCTCTAATACTTGAAGAAGCAATATTCCGAAATCGAAAAAGGAACGTTATTTTTCTCAATCATTTTCCTCTTGAAATGTAAATTACCTGCCTCCTGCACTTACTGCTATAAACAAGTCATTAATATTTCAACTACTTATAACCACTTATACAAAGACATGATACAAGTTGGATCCCCGACTTATTTTCTTTTTGAACTTCACTGAAAGTTAATGTTAACTTCCTTCATCTTGATGTCTATATTCTTAAAATTATACCCATCTAGCATGTATGTCCAAATAATGACGACAAAAGATTTTGTATTCCTGAAATATAGTATAAATCAAAGGCAGTAGAATACCGAAGGAACAAGGAAAATGATGATTACAAAAATCCACAAAAGTCCAAAGACATGACAAAAACAGGAACACCGAAAAACAAAGACCAAACAAGGACATGAGACAGGCACATATACAAGACACGGAAGTAAAAAAACGACATTCAAAACTATGGCACTCGTAGTTTGACCTCCCATGAAAAACCAGGAGTGACATCAGTTGCTCTGGAAGGGTAAGCATGTGCTAACGACACCCGTCATACTATCAGTGATGCATATATTGTGTTGGAAGATCTGTTTGGTAGCGGATTGGTTAATGTCATTTTAACAATGTTTTGCATCGAAAAAATCCGGTTATTAAAATGGTGAAAATGGCCGGTGGCTGCCAAATGGGTACATCATTTGTCCGGAGCAAATCTCCTACAGTATTTGAGAAAGGAAGTTTTTATTTTGAGATCAATTGTACATATATCAAAGGTGTGCACGGTACTTCGATTTTGATTTTTGATAATTTATATCAAAAATATCAGTTGTTGAACTTGGTCATTTTTACGTCAATTTTTTAACAATGGGGTACCCCTTTGTCCGGAGCAAATCTCCTACAGTATTTGAGAAAGGAAGTTTTTATTTTGCAGATCATATGTAGATATATCAAAAATGTGCATGTTACTTTGGTTTTGATTTTTGATTATTTATGTCAAAAATATCAGTTGTTGAACTTACTCATTTTTACGTAAAATTTTTAACAATAGGGTACCCCCGTTGTCCGGAGCAAATCTCCTACAGTATTTGCTTCCTTTCGAGACGGGGTTTGCTCCCGAACACTTTGGTATGCAATAGTTCTATTATCTGCCAACTTCGTCAATCGATATGCTTTGAAACTGTAATTTTACTAGCTTTGTGACCATCCTAGTTGATTGTTACTGTTTGTAAGTCAATATTATTGATATGACGTACAATTTTTGTTCTTTTGTGATCACTCTTAGTAGTAGCCAACATGAAACAATTTCTCTCTTTTTCTCTAACATTTTTGTCGGAATGCCACAGTATCAAACACTTAGATATTATTTTGCAATGTTTTGTTACAACTCTTATTAGTACGCTACCGTTTTAGACGCCACAATTTGGTTTTGTTTGAACGGTTTTAGTGAACGTTACCTGCATTGTTGTAAGTCGTGAATAAATTCACATGAAGCTAGGCAATTAAAATGTTCTTATATAAATAACAACATACCGAAATAAATGCAAATTTAGTTTCTGCATATGGCTATTTCGACAAGTTATGTCTCCTCAGTGCAGATGAAATCACAATATTTGGAAGATCATAAACCAAACCTTTTTAAAATATGATAGAGCACAAATAGGGTCTGTAAGTCTCGTCATGTGACTCACGAGAATCCACGATAAACCGGCAATTCGAAAACGTTTCCCGCCGAAACATGACGTCTGAGGATTATGACGTTCAAATTTTTGTTTTAAACGTCATATATCTTTGTTAAAAATGTAACTTCCGGGTACAGTGTTTGGTCGCGGAGTACCAAAATTGTACGAGACTTACAAGCCCTATAACCAAAAAGATCTAAATGGAAAGCCAAAAACAAGCTAAGGGCAGAGCCATATAAGAGGGAGATACTTCTAAGTGTTAAGCAGTTTTTCCAAAAATTATTTATTGCAAGTTTCCAAATGAAATCGGTTTTAGGGTCAGCACCGAAGTTTAGATAAAAGACTGGAACAATCCTTTAACTTTAGCTTCCGTTATATAGATGATATTTTGTCACTAAACAACCCCGCTTAGGTGATTTTCTTCATTTGATCTATCCAAAAGAGCTCGAAATTAAGGATACCACAGACACTTCTACATCAGCCTCGGTCCTTGACCTTCACCTTGAAATTGACAACAGAGGGAGACTTCAAACTAAGCTGTACGACAAACGCGATGACTTCACCTTTCCAATAGTAAACTTCCCTTTTCTTTGTAGCAACATCCCAAAAGCGCCGGCATATGGAGTTTACATCTCCCAGCTCATTCGCTATTCAAGAGCCTGTGTTCGATACAGTGACTTCCTTGATAGAGCCCGGTTGCTCACAAATAGGCTACTTCAACAAGGGTACGTTACCCAAAACTTGAAGTCATCCCTCCAGAAGTTTTACGGTCGACATCATCATCTTGTGGACCGCTATGGGATATCTGTTTCCCACATGACAACAGATCTTTCCCTTTAAAGCTTAATTGTTGTTTCCTCTACCGAATTTGACTTTACTACCGGATTTGACATGTTCAACACGGCGGGTGTCTTATAAGAAGCAGGAGATGCTGACTCTATCGGTGCACCTGATCTCACCCATGGTTTTATATTGGGTCCGTGTTGTTCATCTTTGTGTGTGAGTGTCTTCATTTTTCTTTTCTGTGCTGTACCCATGTTATGTCTTTGTTTTTTTTTTGCCTTTTTTGTTTCTGGTGTTGCCATTGTCCTTGGATTGTTCGCTTTTAGATTGACGGTTCGGTTCTCACGTACTTTACCTTTCTAATTACTAAATTGGTAAATACTTTTGGAAACTAACAGTCCATCAGCAGAAGTATCGGTCCAGTTGTAATAAATAACAACATACCATAGTTAAGGATGTATCCTCCTGAGGGGCAAAAATTTTCTTGCGTCAAGGTTTTCCCTAAACCTATATTTTTTTAATGCGAAGACCCTGAACAAATAATTTTTGAAGAGAAAACCATATGTCCATGTGCATTTTTAGTAATTTGAAAAAAAAACCTATTTTAGGCGCATTTGTGCAAATTTCATCAATTGTGGTCTATTTTGGGTCCATTTTTTTTGTTAAAATATCGATTTCTAGCATAAAGTTTTCTCTCAAAGTTTCCAGATTGTTAGATATCATGAGTCTGAAGAAATATCACTAATAAAAAGCATAGGTCCATGATGATAAAAGAAAGTTTTGTAAGAAAAATGTTGCTTTTTTGGGGGTCAAATTCATGACTTCGTAAAAATCTAGATTTTTCAAAGTTCCCATCAACTACAAATTCAAAACTCACCATTTTGGTTGAAATAGTTTGACACTTATATTTTTAAAAACTCATTACTTCATAAGAAATCATATGTATAAGTAACAAAATACCGAAGTTACTGTGAATTTAATATCTGCATATGCGCATTTCGACAACTTCTGGAATTCTTGATTGATAACATTTGTAGAATTCGGTGGACAAGTTTTCCAGCCGACAATAGGGATTCCTATGGGGACTAATTGTGCACCACTTTTAGCAAATTTGTTTTTTTTTTATTCTTATGAAGCCAGGTTCATACAAGGGCTAATTCAGAAAAAAAAGACAATAAGCTAGCCAAGTCCATTAATTTCAGCTACCGTTATATAGATGATATTCTTTCATTGAACAATCCTCAATTTAAGGATAACCTTCATCTTATATACCCAAATAAACTCGAAATTAAAGAGATCACTGATACATCATCATCAACATCATACCTGGACCTATACCTCTACATTTACAACTCTTAACGACTGAAAACAAAACTTTTAATTACGACAAGCGTGATCATTTCGTCTTTCCAATAGTGAACTTCCCGTTTTTGAGCAGTAGTATTCCCACATCTCCGGCATATGGCGTGTACATTTCACAACTCATTCGCTTTTGCCGTGCCTGTATTTTGTACAGCGATTTTGTCAAAAGAGCGAAATTACTGTCTCAAAACTTATATATCAAGGGTATCTTACTGTCGCAATTGTCACTACAGAAAGTTTTACGGCTGTCACCACAATTGGACAGACCGTTACAATGTTTATATTTCACAAATGGGAATATATATCTTTGGGCAGATCCAGAGTTTATTACCGGACTTACTAACACCGACTGTGACAAAACCGGACTTTTCACTGGCAGTGTGACGGGTGCCACGCGTTGAGCAGATCATGCTTACCATTCCGGAGCACTTGATGATACCCCAGTTTTTGTACGGGTTCACACTAGTGCTAGTGCTTTAGTTTTGTGATGTTCTTGTTTATTTGTTTTGTTTTTGTAATACTGTCTCAATTCGTGTTGGGTATGAATTGTCGTAATTTTGGATTTATGGTTTAAGAATTCCCCCTTCCTCGTTCTTTCTTCGGTATTCGTTTGCTGATGTACTAATGTCTCTTCAGTGTAGATAAAATGAAAAACACTTGGAAATCCATACACCGAAATATGTGTAAAAGTGTTTTTTTTTACCCAATCTCCAAAATTGGCTAAATTCTGACTGAGAATAATGGTCAAAAAAATTAAAATTAACCGAAAACTACTGGTTATAGGTACATAATTTTTTAAACAATTTAGGAGGGTTCTTATATAATATAAATCTATAAAAACATGTCACGCATAAGGCGAGTTTTAAGAAGTATTCATGAACGAGATTTGAACGAGTCTGAAAACTCAGGACAATACATCCTTAAGGTAAATTTAGTTTCTGCATATGCTCATTTCGACAACTTGTGTCTCTTCAGTGTTTACCAAAACACAATCACAATATGTGTTGTTATTTAATTTATACGTAACACAAAAAAACTTCAATGATGAATGGTACTTTCATGGCAATAAAAAATCTAGTATATTCGTTATCAAAGAATAAGTGAAATGCATACAAACTGTACTAAGAAAATTAAAATCATGTGCCGTTTGGGATCTGTGTTTCTCCTTCTGCATATTCTATTTTATTACGCATTTTTTCCGCAAAGTTAAGCAAATACCCAAATACGAAAAAGAAAGGAAATGGGGTAACTGTCAAAGAGACAACATCCCATCTCCAGGTTAAAACGACCCAAAACAAAGAATCTAGAGGTCACCGTACGGTCTTCAACACAGTGAGGAACCTCACACCATATAGCAAGCCTTAATATCAAGAAACTCAAATTTTATAAGAAGACAAGGACAAGCCAATGACCATAGTATTCATAACTAATAACTAAATACCGAAGTTACTGTGAATTTACTTTCTGCATATGCGCATTTCGAAAACTTATGTCTCATCAGTGCAGATAAAATCTAAACATTTGGAAGACTAGAAACTCAAAGATGTTTAAAACTGATAGAGAACAAATAACCAATATGATCTAAATGTAAATTCATGAGTTGGGACAGGCGAAAAAATTGCGGTGGGGTTAAACTCGTTTTCTTTGATCCAAACCCTCCCCCTATGTGTAATGAATGGCTAAAAATAAATACACAAAAAGTCTCACAGTAAAAATCAAACTAGAAAAAAGTCAAGACGAGTAGTATATAAAACATAAAGAAAATACACACAGGTACTGTCCTGACAAATGCTCGCAGTTACTGACAGCTAAGGACATAATTTCCGTTGACTTTGATTTCAAGCCTTCTTACATATGAAACTTCAATTGAAATACTTCTAAATAGATTTCGTATAACAACATCATCAATTATGAAAGAAGAACATGATATTTTGCAATGCCAAATACTGACAAATGAAAAATTGTTTTAATTTAGTAACGGTGTCAAGCATTGAGGGGCCTTATTTGCCTTTAAAAACCAGAAATAAAGATTTAACAATAATGTTGTATTTATGGTTTTTATGAATAAGTTTGTTCAACGTATCAATAAGTTTGGAAGGACAATTTTTGAATTTATACGCCTTCCATAGAAGTTTGGATGTGAATTTCCCTGTTTTATAAGAGCCCTGCATGTAGAAGCAAATTTCCTTAATAAGTCAATGTATCAATATAATAAAATTTAGAGATTTTTTTTATCAATTTATGATATGTAAACCCTTGATGCAAAAGTTTTTCAGTTAGACAAAGATTTCAATCGTTGAAGTCAGAAACATCACTACATACTCGTAAAATGTTGTTCGTTATATTGCTCTTTTATGAAAGTACGAACTGTTTCGATTAATAAATTTATAATAATTATTTTAATAAATCATTTACAAATCCTATTATTTTTTCGGAACAGTTCACGCCATGATATAGCTGAAATATTGCTGAAGTTGGCGTAAAACAACAATCAATCAATCATTTTTCGGTGCTAATTTAAAAACGATTTGCTTAACCTTGCAATATCTAAATTTTACAAAATTTTGTTCAAAACTAAGGAGTATCTCCCTTATGCATATCTCTGTCCTTAGCTGAATTTTGGCCTTTCTATTCAGATCCTTTAGGTTTATTTGTTCTCTGTCAGCTTTAACACGTTTTTCTGTAAATGGACTTCCAAATGTTTTGGTTTGATCTGCACTGAGGAGACATAAGTTTTCGAAATGCGCATATGGAGAAAATAAATTAACAGTAACCTTGGCATTTTGTTATTTTTCAGTATTGACATGTCTTCTTATGGACATCAAGAATCACATCTTGTCGCTTGAAACAAAAATGCAAGATGTTCCATACACGTATATCTCGCCGCTTCTCAAGACAAGTTTTGTCCGAACTTAATGCCGATATCCAGATCGAAATTCTTCTTATCGATCCTTAACAGAATTTCTCTCTTACTATTCTTCAGTTACGTGCGAGTCGATAATTGGTCCAATGAATTTGTTTTTCATATACTTGAAAGGCATGTTAACATTTCATAATTTTTATATATATATTTTTTTTTGCTTGATTGTTTGTTTTTTGTTTGTTTGTTTGTTTTTTTTTTTGGGGGGGGGGGGGTTTAGTCGGAATGTTGGATAGCTACAGCAGAATATAAACATACTATTTAGTTTTGTTTTTTTTTATTTTAGGGAGGGGGGTTTAGTCGGAATTTTGGATAGCTACAGAAGAATATAAACATATGATTTGAGTGTAATTATTCTATTTGATCCTTTGACAATAGTCAGTTTTACACACTTTACAAACTGATTGTACGCTCTGATGCCTGGTTTTATATTGATGGGGTATACATGCCTATCTAGTTTTATATTGATGGGGTATTCATGCCTATTTTCTTATTTTCGATTCTCTTTATTCTTTCGCTATATATATTTTTATTGCAACATTGTTTAAGTTTTGGCATGAAAATGGTTTTCCAAATTCTAACCCCTTAAAAATAATGAGGCTTAATTCCGTGTATGGCAGTCGGGGGATGTTCTTGGTACTGGATTTGGCTTCCTATTTCGCTATTTTTGGAAACGAGTACTTCTTTTGTGACTACTTTTGGATTATGGTTTTCCATATTATTTGATTTTAATGCTGCTGATGAGCGGTTACTCCTCGGAACACCTCTACAACATAACGGAATTTACTGTTTTTATGCACCATGGGTATTTTAGTATTTTGAAACCAGTTGGCCGTTGCCACTGCTAGTAGACCAGCGCTTCTCGAGGGTATTCACCAGCCCAATAGTCAATCTTGTCTGACATGACAAATGTACCTTTCGTTTTACAGAAATTTACTGTTTTTTCAAAATTCCAATCCCTTAAAAATAATGAGGCTTCATTGTATGGCACTCGTTGGATGTTCTAGATACTGGATTTAGCCTCCTATTTCGATATTTTTAGATATACACTGTAAGTACTTCTTTTGTACTTACTTTTTGATTATGATTTTCCATATTATTTGATTTTAATGCTGCTAATATGAGGTTACTCCTTGAAATGCGTGTACAACATAACGAAATTAACTGTTTTTTTATGCAACTTGGGTTTTTTAGTATTTAAGTCTAAGCTATCCAGACAATAGTAAAAATTTCCAAGGCTTCCAATAACAATAAGAAATTTAATAATTTTAATTAAATAGCCGATTTAAAACAACACTCATATCGTGTTTCTGTTATCTGTTCACTGTATTCATGGTCCCATTTCTGTTGTCCACAGTTATATATGAAAAATAGAACATATTTAATTATATGGACTCTTATTGTGTAAAAGACTACATAATAATTGCATCAGTAGGTTTGATGTATTGCTTACAAACCACATCCCATTAATTGTTGTCAAACTAAAGTTCGTCCATAATTTAAACTAAAATACATACATGTATATATTATATACACAATGTGATGGTACAGCATCTTGTATGAGGTAGAATCGGTTGAATGAGCTGTATCACTACGAGTCATGCAAGCGACGAGTTGTGATGCAAATTATTCAACCGACAGGACATGATACCATCACATCTCTGTTTGTGATATGTTTATTTCTAACATTCTACAGGACTAAACGTTTCAGATAGTTTTAATTGGTTGACGTTACGTTATTTTTTAGTTTTAACCAAATAAAACTATCTTGATGCTTGCCGTGACGTCTTGCCTTTGTTAACATCGATAACCGCACCTATTTTTTATTGATTGATTGACTTTTTTTGTATCATTACAGATTGTTGATACCAACTTTTTGTATCAGACACCCTGAACCAAGAAGTATTTCCGCCGTATTACATAAAAACTCTTGTGATGCTAGATAAAGAATGTTATTATTGTTGATTTGGCAGCATCAATTGTGGATAGTTCTGAGAATAGGTTATATGTGTAATTTCGTTTACCCACATACGTACAATTTATCTTTATTTGTTTTCATATCTGTTTGAACTGGCATAACCACATAAATTGTGATGAATGAGACCATTGAAATATGTGTGATCTATTAAGTCATTGCTTAGACTCAAACGTTAACAAACCATAAATCTGGATAGTAAGGCAATGATAACTTACATTTTTTAAAATATTTTTACGATTCATTGGTATTCTGATTATTTGCCCTTTGGGTATTCCGATTTTTTGCCTTCTTGGTATTCCGATTCCTGGCTCTCTTGGTATTCCGATGGCTTGCCATTTTTGCAATCCGATTTCTTACTCTCTTGATACTCCGTTGTTTTACCCTCTTGGTATCCCGATGGTTTACCCTCTTGGTATTCCGATGTCTTGCTTTCTTGGTATCCCGATGGTTTACCCTCTTGGTATTCCGATGTCTTGCCTTCTTGGTATCCCGATGGTTTACCCTCTTGGTATTCCGATGTCTTGCCTTCTTGGTATTCCGATATATTACCCTCTTGGTATTCCGATGTCTTGCCTTCTTGGTATTCCGATGTTTTACCCTCCTGGTTTTCCGATTGCATGCTTTCCTGGAAATTTTTATACCCATTACTTCCTTCGCTGTAACCTTCATATCCATTTGAGCCTTCCTGTTGACCATAGCCTTCAGAGACATTTTCGGTATAAACGCCAGCAACTATTGAATTGAAAGACAAAAATTCAATATTGAAAATTCCAATAAACGGTGTAAAGATTAGGAAAACAAGAGGCTCTCAAGAGTCTGAATAGCTCGCTTCGTAAATGGCTGACAAAATAGTCCAAATAATCTAAATGCTTAAAAGTCTTATTTTTTATTTGAATAGAAAGTAATATAGCCTTATGTTATTCTATGTTCCCCGCTGGCAGTCATTTTGGATCTGATGTGGCCGTACCTGGATCTGGACAAGACATATAAGTCAAAGTGTTCAATTCTTACCAAGTTTTTTTTTCCATTAGGAAAGATAGTTTCAGAGGAGAAGATCTTTGAAAGTGTTTTTCTGTTTATTGTTAAACTAAATTCTTACTGGCGCTCATTTTGGATGAGTCAGAGGCATCCAAATATATAGTTTTTAAAAGGGACGGACCAAGGACTATTGTGACCAATGTTGGTTCTAATTGGTTCTGTGGCTTCAGAGGAGAAGGTCTGTGAATGCTTTCCCATTATGTTCAATGTTAAACTATCTTTCCTGCTGGTCGATCTCTTATATATAAAGCAGACTTACAAAGTACAATTTCATAGAGAGCTAACTAAAGACAGTTGTGACCAAGTATGGCTTCAATTGCCAGCTGTTTCAGAAAAGAAGATTTTTGAATGTGTTTTCCCAAAGGGTCCAATTTTAAACTAAGTTCCCCGCTGGTGGTTATCTTGGATGAGATACAAACTTGTCATACACAATTTTAAGGAAAATTACCGAAAGAATGTTGTGAACAAGGTTATCTTGGATGAGATACAAACTTGTCATACACAATTTTAAGGAAAATTACCGAAAGAATATTGTGAACAAGTTTGATTTCAAATGGCCAATTAGTTTCAGAGAAGATCCCAATAGGATTCAATATTTAACTAGGTTCCCAATATCGGCCATTTTGGACGAGGTACAGACTTGCCGGACACATTTGTTTCATAGAACCAGTAAAAGACTATTGTGACAGTTTTGTTCTTATAGGCTTTAGAGGAGACGATCTTTGAATGCTTTCCCGTTCTGTATACAATGTTAAACTATGTTTCCAACGGGCGACCGTCATGGATCTGATGCGGACTTGCTCGACACATTTTTTCAAAGGGGACCAACTTAGGACCCGGTACAACGGGCGACCATCATGGATCTGATGCAGACTTGCTTGACATATTTTTTCAAAGGGCCCGGTACAAGAATCGGTTTCAGGGATTGTGTGTACAGAGCTGCCGGGCGTGACTTCAGGTGATGGATAGCGGAATATAAAATTCTAACACCAGGGCGAGGGTCAGACAGAAAAATCTCAGACACCCAAGGATAAGATTTCAAGTACTCTGACGCAGCTTGCTGAGTCCGAGACGCTAGAAATCTTACCAGAGAGATTTTTTGTCCGACCCTCTCACTGGTGTTTGATTATTTTTCTCCCCCTCAGCATCCAAAAAACCAAACAAATCACAGTCGAAATGCCATTGTTGACATCAGTGAATTACTTCCCTTTTCACGACGTCATAAAGGATGGAGCACGCGTCCGAGTCTGGGGTTATTTCGGTGCCAATGCTTCATGCATTTTTGATGTGTTTTAATTTCAATTTTGCCGTTCTAAGATAGTCAATATACGATTCAATACTTTTAATTACAAACTTTTCGGTTCATATGAAGTAAGCTGTGTATAGTGTTAGGATATAAAAAAATCTGGCGGGAATATACGCGTGTAGCTTGTCTTACACCACCGGTGTAAGACAGAAAAATCTTGCATCGCGAAAACAATGGATTTCCTTGTCCGAGGTGGGAGAATGCCCTGTCTATGCGGGGTAGTCAGGTCATAATACGGAAAGCCTGACCGCGAACCATTGTAAACAAACTGTGCGGAAAAACGTCACGTCCCATGCAGGACAAAGACCCCTTCTTTATTTCATGTACAAGAACAGACTCACTGAGGGTCATATAGAAGGCTGAATTTCCTGCCCCTGCCCATTTTCCAGTGGCAATCAAAACTCGTTGCCCCAGTTGTCCCTTCCTTCTTCAAAACTTGTATTTTTAATTAATTGTTCTCATCCTGATATAGATGAGATGTGATCACTGTACATAAAATTCTAAACAATCAATCAACCAACTAAGGACAGTTTTGGCGAAGTATGGTTCCAACTAGACAAGAAGTTTCAGAGAAGAAGATCTTTGAATATGATTTCCCACAGGGTGCAATGTTTAACTATGTTCCCCGCTGGTATATATCTTGGATGAGACACGGACTGGCCGGACACATTTTTCAAAGGAGAACTCAAAGTACTTTCATGACTAACTAGTTTCCAATTGACCTAGTAGTTTCAGAGGAGAAGATCTTTGAATGTGTTTTCCCATGGGGTTCAATTTTAAACTGAGTTTCCCGCAGGCGGCAATCTTACAATTTTTTTTAAGAGAAAGGAGGTCCGTCAAAGGACTTTTGTGACAAGTTTGATTACAACTGTCCAGGTAGTTTCAAAGAAAGAGATCTTTGAATATGTTTTACTATAGGTTTCCTATTAAACTTAGTTACTCAATGACGTCCATTTTGGAAAAAAGATCCAGACTTGCTAGACCTATTTTCAAAAAGGGACCAGACTATTGTGGCTACGTTGGATTCCAATGGTCACTGTTATGAAGTCTCTCCTATTATGTCACCCCAGACGAAGTCGTGGTGACATGTCATTATTCTACGTTTCTTATGATTATTATGTCACCCAGACAACGTGGGAATGACATGTTGTTATTCTACGTTTCTTCCGATTATAATTATTCTTTTTTTGTCTTATTCTTCCAATAATTCTCGTCCGAGCAATTATTTTGAAATGGCTACATTACATGATTTCAAACATTACACAAAGTTGGACCACCATCTGAAGTCGTATGCTGTGTGTTTAAAATTTTGAAATGACCGCCACTTCCAAGATAGCCGCCAAAATACTTCAAAATTTCAACTTTGTATGAATTCAACAAAAATTGATTTGCAGGTAGATTTTCGGGTTGCGAATAAGGTGGAATCATCGAATTGGTTGTCTGAGGTGACATAGGCTGTTGCTTGCAATTGCAAATCTAGTTATTCCCCTTTTTATTATCCCCTGAGGAACCCCGGGGTATAGAAATAGGACCTTGTATCTCCGGCTTGCGGGGTATGACCCTCCTAAACGGGGCTGACCCCGAGGGAACTCCGGGATATAGAAATAGGACCCAGTATTCCAGGCTGCGGGGTACTACCCCTCCAAAACTGGATGTCCGTGGTTGTGCGGGATGAATAACTACACAACCCATCTTTTGGATAGGATGTAAACTCAGGTCCATGTGTTGGAAGAAATGCCACGCTTCCTGCACGTTAAAGAACCTTTGTAGCAAGCTATTTTTTTAGTGGTCCGTAGGTGATTGGCTACAAGGCTAAATTTCCAGTCCCTTTCGATTTCACATTACTTTTCCAGTGGCGGTCAGAATTTCCCGTCCCATGACCTTTTCCATACCCAAAGTGATTATTTATTAACAAACTTGTTCTCGTCTTGATATAGCTGAAATATTGCTCAGTAGACGTTAAACAATTTTCAATCAATCAATCAATCTTTTTATTGATATTATTCATCCAATAGTTTTTGTCCGAGCGATTTTTTTTTTAAATGGCTGAATGAAATGGTTTCAAATTTTGCACATAGTTGGACCAACATCTGAAGTTGTATGCTGTGTTTAAAATTTTTTTAAAAGGCCGCCCGCCGTGCGCGGTCCCGGCTGAAGAATAGGCCCGCAGCATCCTCTGAGCTTGGAGTATGAGCCATCCTAACAGAGGACCCCGAGGGAACCCCGGGATATAGAAATAGGACCCAGTATCTCCGGCTTGCGGGGTGTGACCCCTCCTAAACGGAGGCTGACCCCGAGGGTCCCGGGATATAGAAATAGGACCCATTCCGTGGTTGTGCGGGATTAATAAATACACAACCCATCTTTCGGATGGGATGTAAACTCAGGTCCACGTGTTGGAAGAAATGCCACGCTTCCTGCACGTTAAAGAACCCTTGTAGCAAGCTCCTTTTGGGGTGGTCCGTAGGTGATCGGCTACAAGGCTAAATTCCCCGCCCTTGACGATTTCACCCTACTTTTCCAGTGGCAGTCAGAATTTCCCGTCCCATGGCCATTTCCATACCCCAAAGTGATTAATTATCAACAAACTTGTTCTCGTCTTGATATAGCTGAAATATTGCTGAGTAGACGTTAAACAATATTCAATCAATCATTTAAAAGGCCGCCATTTCCAAAATGGCCGCCAAAGTACGTCAAAATTTCAACTCTGTCCGATTGCAACGAAAATTGATTTCTAGGTAGCTTTTGAGGCTGGGGATACGATGGAGTCATCGTATTTGTTGTCTGGGGGTGGCATCAGCTATTGCTTGCAATTGCAAATCTAGTTATATATATATATATATATATATATATATTAACTTGGCTAAAAGAATAAAAGTTCATTGAGTTCGTTTCCGATAATACACCCAGATATATGGTTCTTTTTCAAAATCGCCCTTCTGTATCCCAACAGATTACATTTTCTAGAAAACAGTGGATTGAATTATATTTTAAGCCAAAAAGAACCATAACTGTTCAAACAATTGTTGAGCATTATGACAACACAAAATGCATTACTGTGTACTATGTTCTACAATCTG
>MJUU01005817.1:47104-67172 GCA_002080025.1 Modiolus philippinarum
AATATATATATATATATATATATATATATATATAGTGAAGTCTGGTAGCAATCGGATCATTCTACAACCAAGTAAAGTTTGGTAGCTATCGGATCAGAGATGTAAGAGAAGAGCCTACAAACTAAATTTGTATAGCTTTTTAGTCAAAAGGGGTCATAACTGTGAAAAAGTGATCAAGCAATCTGACAGACACAACAATATGCACTACAAGGCATTGTGTTCAACAATCCTGTGATTGCAACTAATCAAAAATGTAGAAGTAGCGCAAACAAACGAAATTGATTTAATTTTTAGGAGCAAGAGAAGCCTGTAACTCTGTTGAAAAAAGGAACTGACAATTCTGACTTCACAATATGCATAACTAGCATTGTGCACGTGGTCAACAATCATGTTTAGTTTGATAGCAATCTGATGAGTAATGCAAGTAGCCTCCACAAAATAAATTTGACCGAATTGTAAGTTAAACTCTGTGAAAAAAACTTTTGAGCATTCTGACATCACAATATGCACAACTTCGCATTGAGGTTAACAGTTCTGTTATGTTAGGTTTCAATCTGATCAAAGATGTTAGACAAGTGGCGCCTACAAAATTTGTGACGGACGGACAGTTGACAGACGCCCAAGACAAAAAAAAAAACTATTCTTCACAAAAGAGGGGAGACATAAACATCGATGGTTGAGATGGCTTTTTCTCAACTTCACTGGTGTTAGTTCCCTAAAGTCTTCATCTGGGGGTGTTAATTTCCCCTAAAAGTGGCATTTAAAAAATTTTTGCGCACCTGGTGTGAAAGGCCATGCGAGCTTTTGCCATTAATTTGCGTCCGTCCGCCAACAGTTTCTAAAATTTTCCCGTCTGCAACTGCTGGGTCAATTGGAATCAAACTTCTCTGACGCATCACCAGGATACGCAGTTTTAAAATTGTGTTCAATTAGTCTGAAGATCAAACAACATGGCTGCTGTTACTCAAAATAGAACAGAGTTGTGAATTGCTGATTTTTTGAAAACCCTCACAGATATAAAAAAAATATGATTGGCGTAAAAATGATCAGCATCGCAAGATCAACCAACTCTGCAATTTTGAAGAAAATCCGAAAATCTGTGTTTTGGAGTAATTGTTGTCCTTTTTCCATAAAATTTCCAAGTTTTTCTAATATTCGTCCTTTACATTAAAATTGATGGGAGATAGAGGTTATAATGTACTTACAAAAATGTTAAGCATGTCAAGATTTACCTATGCTGCAATTTTGAAGAAAAACTGATGAGCCATTCGAGAGTTACTTTCCTTTTTTGCAGAATTTTCGTAGTTTTTAATATTTTTAGTTATATTTCAAACTATTTGAGATAGAAGTAAATTTGAATACCAAAAGTGTTTAGGTTTTAAAGAAGTACAATTCCTAGATATGTTCAGCAGGTTCACATCTAATCCAAGATGGACGCCTCCGGGGAGCATAGTTTAACATAGGACCTTATGGAAAAATGTTGTGTAAATTGTTAATTCTTGAAAACCGTTTCAAATATCAGGTTGATATTGACTAGGCATGGTGACATGATGGTTGTCAAATAAATTTATGATTTTAGTACCGAACATGAATTGAAGACGGCTACCACTGCAGGTCTTAGTTAAGCATTTGCTCTTATGGGAAAATATTGTAAATTGCTAATTCCTGAAACCGTATAAGATATTGATATAACTAAGCATGGTAACACGGTGGTCGTCTGACAAAATTTTATATATTTCTAGCAATCACAAATCCAAAATGGCTGCCAGCGGGGAACATAGTTCAACATATTGCCCTGTCTCATACTGTCTCAATTCGTGTTGCTGTGAATTGCCGTGATTTTGGATATATGATTTTAGAATTTCCGCTTTCCTCGTTCTTGCTTCGGTATTCGTTTGCCGATGTATTGCCCTATGGAAAAATGTTGTAATTTTGTTATTCTTAAAAACCATATCATACATCAAGTTGATATTAACTAGGCATGGAAACATGATGGTCATTAAACAAATGTATGATTTTGTACCGATCATAAATAGAAGAAGCCCGCCACTGCAGATTTTAGTTTAAAATTGGATCCTATTGGAAAATGTTATAGGTTGCTAATTCTTCAAAACTGTTTCATATATCAAGTTGATATGAGCTAGGGTCATCTACAAAATTTTATATATTTGTACCATTCACAAATCCAAAATGACCGCCAAATGGGGAACATAGTTTAACATATGACCCTATGGGAAAAATGTTGTAAATTGTTAATTCTTGAAACCCGTTTCAAACATCTAGTTGATATTAATTAGGCATGATAACATGATATGAAAAAGAAAGGAAATGGGGTAAATGTCAAGGAGACAACATCCCATATCCAGGTTAAAACGACAAAAAACAAAACATCTAGGGGTCACCATATGGTCTTCAACACAGTGAGGAACCTCACACCATATAGTAAGCCCTAAATGGCCCCGAAAAGGTAAAAAAGTGAATAAATCAATGGAAACAAACCACATCCAATAACCCAAATATCAAGAAACTAAAATTTTATAAGAAGACAAGGACAAGCCAATGACCAACATATTCCTGACTTGTAACAGGCACAAAAATTGCGGTGGGGTTAAACTCGTTTTCTTGGATCCAAACCCTCCCCCTATGTGTGGTGAATGGCTAGAAATAAATACACAAAAAGAATCACAGTAAAAATCAAACTAGAAAAAAGTCCAACTTATCAAGACGAGTACCCTTACAATGAAGTACATAAAACATGAAGACAATACACACAGGTACTGTCCAAACAAATGCTCGCAGTTACTGACAGCTAGCTAAGGACATAATTTCCGTTGACTATGATATCAAGCATTCTTACATATGAAATTTCAATTGAAATACTTCTAAATAGATTTGGTATAACAACATCATCAATTATGAAAGAAGAACATGATATTGTGCAATGCCAAAAACTGCCAAAAAAAAAATGAAAAATTGTTTAAATTTAGTTATGGTGTAAAGCATTTAGGATATGATCAATATTTTTGCCAACAAAAACCAGAAGTAAAGATTTAACAACAATGCTATATTTATATCCTTTATGAATAAGTTTGTTCAACGGATTAATAAGTTTGGAAGGACAATTTTTGAATTTATGCGCTTTGTAAATGATATTTCCATAGAAGTTTGGATGTGAAATGCCCAGATGTATAAGAGCCCTGCATGTAGAACCAAATTTTCTTAATAAGTCAATGTATCTATATAGTCATTAAATAAATGTATGATTTTACACACATAGAACATGTACCGATCATAAATCAAAGATGGACACCACTGCAAATGATAGTTTAAAATTGGACCCCTTTGGGAAAATATTGTAAATTGCTAATTCTTGAAAACCATTTCATATTTCAAGTTGATATTAAACAGGCATGGTAATTTGATGACTTTCTACCAAAATTTATATATTTGTACCAATCAGAAATAAAACCAGAGGCTCCCAGGAGCCTGAATCGCTCACCTGGCTTTCTGTTGCCACAATCAAGGTAACATTGTAAGTTATACAGGTGATCTTCAGTCTCTCAAATTTCGTAGCTCGAACACCACCAATATCTTGAACTGTATTTAAAGTCTGACCATGTTTTACTATATTTCTTTGTTGGACTTTTTTTGACAAAAAAACGTTCTTGCTAAGGACCATTTTCGACACCAGTTTTGAAGTCGAGACGTAATTTTGTAAATGGCGGTCAACGAACAATTTTCAACATCGGTTTTTAAGTTGCAGCATCAATATCTATTTGGAAACCAATTTTCATTGAAATAGGACAATGTTGAATTTTCCCGCCTTTCTTGACAGCCATTTATAAATTGCCTTCAGCAAACAATTTTCAACATCAGTTTTGAAGTTGCGACATCAATACCTATTTGGAAACCAAATTTCATTGAAATCGGACAACATTGAATTTTGCAGCCATTTGAAAATGCCAGTCAACAAACAATTTTCAACGTGGTTTTGAAGTAGTGACATCAATATTAACTTGGATACCAAATTTAATTGAAATCAGATAATGTTGAATTTTCCCGCCTTTATTGGCGGCCATTTAGAAAATGACAGTCAACGAATAATTTTTACATCGGTTTTGATGTTGCGACATCAATAACTATTTGGAAACCAAATTTCATTGAAATAGGACAATGTTGAATTTTCCCGCCTTTTTTGGCAGCCATTTTTAAAATGGTGGTCATCGAACTATTTTCAACACCAGTTTTGAAGTCGCCACAGCAAGGAAAACATTTCATCAATTTACACTTAACCTTCATCTTCTATGGTTTTGGAAATAAAAGACGACAAATACGGAAATTTTACAATTTTGTGAAAAAAGGGCAATAAATCCTACAAGAGTTTATGGATTTTTTCAAAATTTCAGGGTGGGTAGATCTTGGTATGCTGATCATTTTTGCAATTTACACTTCACCGCTGTCAGTTAAACTTTTTGAAATAAAAAATAAAAATTGCAAACATTTTGAAAATTTTACTGAAAAAGGGCTTAAACTCCGAGATGGGTAGATCTCATCATGCTGATCATTTGTACACCTGTCAGATTTTTTATATCTGTAACGGTCCAAAAACTGCAATTTACCCCTATGTTCTATTTTTAGCAATGGTGGCCATGTTGTTTGTGCAGCCGACTAATCGAACACAATTTTGAGAAACCATACCATGATTCAAGTCAAGTTTGGTTAAATTTGGCCCAGGGGCTTGAGAGGAGAAGATTTGTAAAATTGTTGACGGACGGACGACAGACGACGGAAGTGATGACAAAAGCTCACATGGCCTTTAAGGCCAGGTGAGCTTAAAAAAAAAGGCCGCAATCGATGAAAACAGTTTAATATAGAACCTTATGAGAAAATGTTGTAAATTGTTTATTCATATAATTAAATTGATGCAAATAAAAGTAGATGGAAAAAACCATAGTCTTCAATTACACATATGAAACAATAATCAATGAATTTATATGGAGTAAATGTACATGAGACAAAGTCTCTACAAATACATGGTAAAAACAAGCAATGGAGCAACGCTTTTATTGTTGCATCATGAGGTCTTCAACAAATGATCTTCGCTCATACCTCATAGAAAGTTCAAGACGGCCCCTAGCTCCGGTTTGAGCGGAATTCATTGCTTGATGTCGAGAATGCTGCATCCATTTTATTACATGTCATGGTTGCGGGATCTGCAACAAACATAAATTAACTGGCAAAGTGTTCTTACAATCGCTGTCATCTGTTGCCTGAAAATAGGACCAATAGAAGACAATAACAACATATAAACAACCACAGGACACTCGTCAGGTCAATAGTAAGGAAACTTGGCATAATAAATCATGAGATGTGGGCACAATAAACAAGTGGTCAGAATAACATTTTGGAATTACAAAAAAAATTAAAATGCCAAAAAACTCTTATTTGTAACGTAAAAAAAAGATAGCACAGCTCTAAATTTAAAATTGAAATATTTGGTTCATTATCGGGTATTGTGCTTATTAGAATTAAAACGCGGAGACATTGCCTAGGGCGATTGAAGTATATCAAAGATAAATTTGGAAAAAAAAATCTTGTTGGGTAAAGGGATCATTGAATACCCAAAGTCGAATTTTGTCATGACAACAAAAAGTCACAAAGTAAAATTTTTATATTAATATAACCCATGATAAGAAAGACAGAACTTTTCAAATTATTAATTCTTCAAACTAGTATCTACCAAGCACCAATCATAGATATAAACAAGAAGATATTTTAAAGTTTAGGAAACTAGTTTTTTACTGTATTTGGGATAGAAGGCCAGAAAAGATTAAAAATCTGATTTTATGAAACACATAAAAAAGTTCCAATTACTTACAAAATCAGAAAACATTAAAGAATGGATTTTGTGAAACACATAAAAAAATCCTATTACTTACAAAGTAAGTGAGAACCGAACCGTCAATCTAAAAGCGAACAATCCAAGGACACAACACCAGAAACAAAAAAGGCAGAAAAAAAAACAGAGACACAACATTGGGTACAGCACAGAAAAGAAAAATGAAGACACTCACACACAAAGATGAACAACACGGACCCGCCAATATAAAACCATGGGTGAGATCAGGTGCACCGGTAGAGTCAGCATCTCCTGCTTCTTATAAGACACCCGCCGTGTTGAACATGTCAAATCCGGTAGTAAAGTCAAATTCGGTAGAGGAAACAACAATTAAGCTTTAAAGGGAAAGATCTGTTGTCATGTGGGAAACAGATATCCCATAGCGGTCCACAAGATGATGATGTCGACCGTAAAACTTCTGGAGGGATGACTTCAAGTTTTGGGTAACGTATCCTTGTTGAAGAAGCCTATTTGTGAGCAACCGGGTTCTATCAAGGAAGTCACTGTATCGAACACAGGCTCTTGAATAGCGAATGAGCTGGGAGATGTAAACTCCATATGCCGGCGCTTTTGGGATGTTGCTACAAAGAAAAGGGAAGTTTACTATTGGAAAGGTGAAGTCATCGCGTTGGTCGTACAGCTTAGTTTGAAGTCTCCCTCTGTTGTCAATTTCAAGGTGAAGGTCAAGGAACGAGGCTGATGTAGAAGTGTCTGTGGTATCCTTAATTTCGAGCTCTTTTGGATAGATCAAATGAAGAAAATCACCAAAGCGAGGGTAGTTTAGCGACAAAATATCATCTATATAACGGAAGCTAAAATTAAAGGATTGTGCCAGTCTTTTATCTTTATTTTGAAGAAGCCCTTCGATGAATTCAGCTTCATAAGAGTGAAGAAACAGATCGGCTAGGACAGGCGCACAGTTTGTGCCCATAGGAATTCCGATAGTCTGTTGAAAAACAAGTCCTCCAAACTGGACAAATATATTGTCGATCAGAAACTCTAACATTTTAATCACTTCTTCCTCTGTATATTTTTTCTCCGATTCGGAGTTATTTTTCACAAAGTAGGCTTGTTCTCTACCTACAACAATGTACCTATATCTACGTTCACCGTTCTTACGTGAGAAACATCTATGAATTAAACTTTTCAGCCGAGATTTTAGTTGTTCATGAGGAATAGTAGTGTAAAGTGTGGAGAAGTCGAAAGTTTTAATGCTGTTACAGTGTGATAATGATCTAGAGTTTAAGATGTCAAGTAGATCTTTGGTTTTTTTTCAAAATCCACATTTCATTCACACAGCTTCTTGAAAAGCAAGTATCACAGTATTTTTGAAGGCCCTCTTTACATGTAACAACTGTCAAGATGGAACTTAGCAATTTAGATATAGGTTTTGTAGAGCATTTGGCAGATCCAGTGATGTATCGTTCTATGTATGGGCATTTATGTAACTTAGGTACCCAGTACAAAGAGGGGAGATCTGTGTCTTCATCCTTGGTGGAAATCTGTTAAAATTTTTTTGGGGGAAATATGCTTATCACGAATATCAGATTTCATGGAAAATGTTTAAGTTACCAAGTAATAAAGAAGAACAACGAAGATGTTGTTTCATCTGCTAAAACTTTACCATGTATTTGTAGGAGTTTGTCCTATAAACATTATATTTTTACATTGTTGAAGGCCATATGGTGACTTCCAGATGAACACAATAAAAGCGTTGTTCCTTTGCTTGTTTTACCATATATTTGTAGAGACTTTGTCTCATGTACATTTACTCCATATCCTTTCATTCACCATTAAATCTTTGCATTTGTCCATTAAGATTCAAAGAGTAGTTGATAAAAGATGATATAGATTCTCTAATGATATGTGAAGTTTAAACTGCTTCTGACCGGTTGGATAAATTTTCATATCCAACATATGTTGAATAAAACCCGTGATATCTCCCGCAAAATCTATCCGGAATACAATTCTCGGTGATTATCATTTATCATTTAAGAAAAAGATTACACCACTTTATCTTATAATCCATATATTTAGATATCAAGGGAAACAATATAATTGACTACACATTTCATCAAATTAAATAAAATTTTGGTTATATTCGACTGTGAAAACCCAAAGGCGACACCTCATTGGGAGATATCGGTCAACTTTTTAAAGGCAAAGATGTTCTACGCATTATTTTTGAGTATTTGAAAGATGCTTAACTTAATTATCGTACTATATTTTACCTGGTAAACTGGTGGTGTAAATAGACTCTAGTGCTGCTGATGAGGAATTAATTTCCGAAATGGCCATACAGCTTATTAAAATTATTGCAGTTGGAGTTATGGTCTCATGTTCATTTACCCCATATCCTTTCGTAAAATATCTAGGACAGAATAGGACTTATTTCATTTGTAACTTAAGACCATTTTAAATGACGTAAATATTACAAAATGTTTTTGGAAAAATATCCATTTTAACAAAATTAATATTGGATATCATGTGATCGACTTGGAACATATATGATATCATGTTATAAACGTAAAAATATTGGAGGTCACGTGATCAAATGAAACGTTATGGTTTTTGGAAACAAATGACTAATGAAAAATACTGCTATATTGACTCTAGTGTTTTTAGCGTAAATAAACAACGAAAGGATATTAAGTAAATGTACATTAGACAAATTCTCAACAAATACATGGCAGAACCATCCTTTATTGCTGTTCTACATCTTGAAGTCAAAATAAGGCCTTCAACATTAAGCTTTGGTCATTCCTCATAGTAAGTTCGAAACGGCCACAGCACCCATATGAACAGAATTCGTTGCTAATTGTCCATCAACGATAAGTCCTATGTTGTCAATAGAAATATAAAACAAATTTCAACAAAACAAACTTATGAAAAGTTTATTGAAAGAGGATGGTTTTTCCAGGCAGAAACGTTTATTGCAGATTAACACTTAAAAAAGGCATGTCTTTTTCTTAAATATCAAAAACGTAAAATAGTTTAGTTTTAGAATGAGTCGCTGTAAACTAACATATGGATATTTAAATAGAAGGATTTACAAAAATCCTGAAAAATTTTCAGTACAAAGATCACTGAGTATTAATCAACAGTTCAACGAATGAGGCATGTTCTTCGCTGGCCCTGGTCAGTGGCGTCTGTGAAGTATGTTCACCAAGCGAAAAGGATGACTTCGATTGGTCGGTACTATCAATGAAGCGCGTGCAATAATACTCATCCGTGAAAATTTTTTACTACGAAATGATTCCATTCAATTTAACGGCAATACCACTGAGTTACTTATTTTCCGAATGCCCTACGGTGTGATCTTCAACATGAAAATAAGAAAGTGAAATATATACCTTTGTTTTCTTTACAATTATTGATTTTTAATTGAGCCTAACTTCATAAAATAAAACACTGTGTACATGTACTTATTAGATTGAAATATGGACCGTGTCATCAAAACGTATTTAAAAGGACTTTATCTTGACTTAATTTAAAGAGTTTTCTGGTGTAAGCGACTTCTTCTGTGAACTGTTTCATTTTTAAAGGATTTATAATTGATAGCGTTCTCTATGGATTAGTTAGGTTATGTGAGGTTATGTGAGTATGTCTTTTGTTAGCGATTTGGAGACGATCAATCTTGAAATGAAAATTCTAATTAGTTAATTTTCCAGTTCGTTTTTAAGGTACCGTCTATAAATCAAGCAACACACAGCTAAATTTAATACATCTTCATGAAAAGTATCCAGGGAATATCTCCGCATCATACATACATTTAATTTCCTATGAATGTCACATTTTATCCTATAGTTTAGATGCATCAAATTGCAAATTATACATATATCTTTCAATTGACAGCGAGGAAAAACTTTTGCAGTTTTACCATCCAACAGAAACTGCGAGTAGTCTGTTGAGGTTGGTACGTCTTGTNGCTCCGTGGAGCCTCTGGTTTTATGAGTGATCACTGGATGCCACCACTGCGGTATATAGCTAAAGATCAGAGTATATAGAAAATTATACACGGTTTTTGTGAGAAACTATTAGACAAATCGAAATGAAATTTTGCATGACACTGACTCGATGGATCTCTAAAAAAAGTCCGATGAAGTTTGTAACTGCGGCTGAATTTGATTTAATTTCGGATTTATTTTTCACCAAACTACCTTATTTAGAATAAGTTGACGATATACTATTATGTATTTCATCAGCCAATATGTTTTCTTTTGTCAACAATACCTTTGCCAAGTGAGCGACTACTAACTCCTGAGAGCTAGGAATCCTTGTATCTAAGAATGCATGCACATAGTGCTTAGTTTTGCATGAAGGTTTCGGAATTTTGAAATTGTTCCAGGTGAAAATAAGGATTTTTGTACGTTTTGACTTGAAATCGTAATATATATGTTATTTTTTAACAATAAAGACTACTTCAAATCAATGTAAATCAGTTGCATTCGATCTTCAGTATCCATTTTGACTGAAGCTGAAAGTCCATTTTTGGTAAATTCCCCGAAAATGTCAGAAACCAACACTTGTAAAAAATTTTGATTTCAATTATGTACTTATTTTTTTCAATCTTTTACAATATTAAGAAATGATTTTGAAAATCTTTATCCAATAACTGCGGTACGAATTAGTAAATAAAGTAACCTTAAGACGAATTTTGGTTGGAATTTTCACTAACAACCATACATTTTAGAAACCATCTAATAATTATTAAACTTTTAATAAAATTATAATTTTAAAAATGTACTTTTGAAAATTTCAGAAATAACATAAAGACTTAGATTGATTTCAGTTCTATCCAGACAATCATAATAATTTGAAATATAGAAATTTTAACCTTTGAAATAAGAATGGAACTGAAGACAAAACTTAAAGTGCAGTGTACTATTTTAATCGATATTTGTAGTAAAAAGTGAGTACTATCTCACGTGCTTCATTCATAGTAAATCCACCAATCAAGGGCCGTGGTTTCACGCATCGTCAACATTAATCACCGCCCATCAGCTTAACAAGGCCAGTGAAGTACGTGTGTTATTCATCGAACTGTTGATTAGTTCTCAGTGAATTTTTCAGCATTTTTGTAAATCCTTCTATCAATAACTAAAACAGTTTAGTTTTAAAATGATATAGTATGTGCAAAGTGACATATGAATTACTTCTACTGAATTCAGCGCAATAATAAATATTGTAAACACGATATTTATTTACTGTTTTCTTTTCTTTATAAAATTTATAAGTGAATAATGTACATGTACACTTTAAATTTTTGCCAGAAGTACTTGGTGCTATAATCCTTTTGTTATATGTTAAAAATATTCATAACATAATTAAAAGAATATACTTACTAATAGTATAATGTGAAGTAGCATTAAATATAAAGCAATTAAGAAATTCATATATTTACCAATTTGTTCCATCAAAAAAGAAAAAGTGACCAAAGCAACAAGGACCGCCATTATAGTAAGCTTCATGGTTTATCGGCACTGTAGTATTCCAAAAGAGAGTAATAATAGCAGAGTAATTTTGAGCAGAATTTATACCTCTAGCTGTGGTAACATGTGTAAAATAAAGTAATTGTACACTTTGATATACATTAGGATTAAATTCATAATCCATGCAAAACATGTTTATATTTTAGTAATTTATTTCGATCTTTCCATATCAACAATTCAACAAAAAACTTTTTTTCGTTGATTGTTTTTAAATATTTTGAGACACATTCAAGACGTTATTACGAACAAACAATGTTAAAAAATATATTCAAACGTTTTTGCTTATTAGCAGGTGGTTCGGTAAAAGAAACGCCACCACTGTACATAGAATGCTTACCTCTCTCGAAATACGATTATTTCTCTTATTATAAGGATATCATGTAGTCTGGTCCTTTACTTTTTATTTGTTAAAATTATCTGTTTATGCCATATGAGCTGTCTGGTTTTATGACAAGGAGGGATATCTGCGAGGAAAACAAGCCTCTGACGGTTCAAAGCACGGTTTAATGAGGCCCGGGACTTGTTTTTGTGCATATTCAAATCCTTTCAATGAAAAATGAAAATTATACAGGAACAATCAACCTAAAATGACTGATTGTTTGATAAGTTAACTATACCAGAAATGAGCAGTATTTCGGCATTATCAGAAGGAGTAAAAGTTAATAAATTCGTATAAAAATATTTGTCTTATATTTTTCTTTTTCAAGACAGCGGTCATAGATTAAGTAGTCTACTTGTATTGGGTTTTATTCGTCGGTTATTATACAATAGGGAAACGGTATAGAGAAAGGGGAGGTTTGGGTACCCAAAAACCGGTTTAACCCAACCGCTGGCTTTTGCTAGTGCCGGTACCAAGTCCGGCTATCCCGAGTTCCTATCGTTATTTATGTTTGTCTCTTCTCTTCATTAGTGTTTTTTCTGGTGCAGTTCGCTTGTGAATTGTGGCATATGATTGTTGTTTTCGGCCATTGTAGGTGTTTACTGCTATCTTTTGTTTGTAATGGTACGTTTTTCTACACCGTTTTTTAAACACTTGTTCGCGGCAAGGTTTCCTGTTATTTTACCCGACTGTCCCGCACAAAATATCACAAATGGACGCGCCCTATCAGCTCTGTAGACGGAGCCCCTGCAGCAAAACCAAGTATTAATTATAATACAGGTAACTTTTATCTCAGATCAAGAACAATTAAATCTAAAAAAGAGATTGTCGATTTATGGTGCCGCTTGCATAAATCTCTTTTTTTCTTACGGTGTAAACGATTTACCGATAATGCTAAGAAGACACGTAATCATGATAAGAAAATTAAGTGTAAATCTGAACATCAGCACTCAAATAGAAATGTTATCATTACTTTAATTACCTAAATATAATTAATTCTGCTTTTAAATGTCTCATTATTAATTATTGCGTTAATTGACTGCCATGTACTACCCAAGACCAAGCTAAATGCCTAGTATCATTGATCAATAGATACTGAGAAACAAAACATTTTCACTAAACCATGAAAATAAAGTTAAGGGTAAAAGCAAAAATAGGTTGCCATGTTCTATCCAAAACCCACATATCAAACATTATTGAACTACCATTAATAGATACTTGGAAACTTAACATGCTCACTGGGGCCTGAAATTGAGGTCACTGAGATAAGTCATATGGGAGACTGTCATATTCTATCAAAGACCAACTGTCACGTTCTATCAAAGGCCAACTGTCATGTTCTATCAAAGAGCAACCCACATACCAAATACAATTGAAGTACCATAAATAGTAACTGAGAAAATGGCCTAATCAGAAAAATTTAACATGATCACTAGACCATAAAATTGAGGTCAAGGACTAAAGCAATGTAACAGACTGCTAAATATTACCCAAAACTAACATACATACAAAATATAATTGCCCTACTATTATACTGAGCAAATGACCTGATCACAAACACTAAACGTGATCGCTAGACTGTGAAACTGAGGTCAAGGACTAAAGCCATGTGACAGACTGCCATGTACTACCCAAGACCAACCTACATAACAAATATCCTTGCTCTGCCATTTATAATTACTGAGCAAATGACCTAAACACAAATCCTAACGTGATCACTAGACCGTGATATTGAGGTCAAAGACAAATTCTTGACTAGAACAGGAAATTGTAGGTTGCACATGCCCAACCAAAAGTTGATACTTTCTTGCCTTCTGTTTAACATAAAAGCCTTAAAAAGATGCCAATGTCATTTACAAATTCTTATTTTTTGATATATTGTATGTTAGTTCGACACGTGACCCCACAGGGGTCATAAAGAGTAATAAACGGAGCAAGCAATGCAGGACTAGAAGTGGTGTATATTTTCAGTTGGTCCCTATTTTGACCGGAAATGACCTAAAATGTTGTAAGTAGATGTACGTTGACTATATGAAGAAGTTGATATTTCTCAAATTTTCTTGTTCCAACTTCTCAGGACTGATTTTTATAAAAACTGAATTCACCAGTGGCTTTCTCTTTGAGTATGTCTATCACGTCTGTGTTAATTGTTTGGAAGGGGAGATAGCTTTTATTTTTCTAGGGTGAATTCCCTTTTCCAACGATTTTCGTGTCTTTTAACATTACATGTATTTCCCGTTTTCTTATATCTTTGTGAGCATTATTCTCTTTTTTTCACAATTATCTCCCTATTTCATTTATTTTCCTTTTCAGTTCTTTTACTGTGTTATTATATTATTATTTCCCTCAACTCACGTTACTTCAAGGTTTATCTCCCTTTTTCTTCCCATTCGTAGCAATTTGAATTTTTTCCCTCCATTTTTCTGTTTCCATGGCAACGGTCGCCATTTTGACATTTTTAAGAGCAGAACTCTTTTGTACACATGCTAGGTAACCTTCCTGTCACATTTCATTCAATTTGGAGCAATTTGAATTTTCCCTCAATTTTCTGGTTCCATAGCAACGGTCGCCATTTTGAAATTTTAAAGACCACAATTCGTTTGTGCACATGCTTAGTAACATTCCTTTCAAATTTCATTCCTTTCTAACCACATTTAACATTTTCCCGCCATTTTTCTGCTTTGATCGTGACAGCTGCCTCATTAACCTAAATAAGCAAACTAGTCAAGGAAAACGTCTATTATTTGCCTAAATGTTCAAAGTTTGGTAGTAAAGTTGAAAAAAGTATCTACTGAGTACTTTGAATATGATCGAATTGTTGGCCAAATCAAATACACGATACGACAATATTCCTCTCCCGTATTATTGCATCTTCAAAATTGATAGACTGAACCGAATGGGTTGCGGGTGGCTGTTTACGTGAAGGAAAAAAATCATTGTATTCGCCGCTCTGATTTATCCCCACCTGGATAATTTTTGCTTTTTTAGTAATATACCGCTACATTTTGCACTTCATGACGTTTACTTGTGTGCTCTTTCAACATTCTTTAAAATGTATAATGTTCCAAATTACATGATTAGGAAGAGCAAACTTCCAGGCACACGATAATATATCTTCTATAAATTAAGTTGCAAAATTTACAGTGAAAAGGGTAGTTTTTGACCTCCAAAATGTGGATGAAACAATTGGGTGAGCATGGTCATATCAGTCAAACCAACATAGCAACGTAAAACTGTTTGCATGCATAAATTATTTATGGTATAAAAGCCAATACAAAAGCTTTATCCGGGTAAAATTCATAATATAATAATGGAATTCAACGAGTGAACTAGCAAAATAAGTTTAGGCAATATTCTTGATTTTCATTGTTCTGGCGCTCGTAAATCATCAATAACTGTCATTTGTTTATTGGACGGGTTTTTAATATTCTACGACCCTTTTACACAAGAAAACTACCCCACATCCTTTTATAATTAGGTTTTTATTGTTTTATGAAAGAAAAATAATGTTGTAAATCAGCGATTAATCCGCTTTCCTGCAAAATTTTGGGAATAATATGTGGAGAAAAATAACAAATTACAAGCGAAAGTCGTAGCCAAGACATAATTTTTGATTTGATCAAACGGATGTGTTAAATAGTTTCCAGATTAATCCCAGATGCAGGATAATAATTTTCTATCATTGAATTTTAAGCCAAAAAAAACAACAAAAAACTGAAATTTAATATATTGGACGGTATCCAGATTTGATCGATACATATTCAATTTAGTTTCTGTGTTTTGTTTAAATTGTTCATTTTTTCTGTGTATACTGGCCTATAATTTCACTTAATAGTGACTTGTTCACTGATAACTAAATACCGAACTTACTGTAAATTTAATTTCTGCATGTGGCTTTTTCGTCAGTATATTTCTCTTCATGGCTGATTAAATCTAAAAATATGGAAAACCATAAATTTAAAGATGTCAAAAAACTGATAGAGAACAAATAACCAATTTGTCAATATGATCTAAATTGAAAGCCAAAATCAGCTAAGGACAGAGCTTAGCATGAGAAAGATACTCCTTAGTTTTCAACAAAATTTTCAAAAATTTAAATATTGCAATTTTCCAAACAATTTCGATTTTTAAGGTCAGCAGCGAAGTATTGACTACTGGGCTAGTGAATACCCTTGTCGACTAACAGTCCACAAGCATAGGCATCGACCCAGTGGTAACAAATAACTAAAAACCGAACTTTTATTGTAAATTTAATTTCTGCATATGGCCATTTTGACAACTTATGTCTTTTCAGTGCAGAAAAAAATCTAAACATTTGGAAGAAAATAAACTCGAAGATGTTAAAAAACTGATAGAGAGCAAATAACTACATTGTAATTTGTGAATAATATGGTCTAAATGGAAAGTCCATATCAGCTAAGGACAGAGCTTTGCATGAGGGAGATACTCCTTAGTTTTCAACAAAATTTACAAATATTAAGATTTTGCAAGTTTCTCATTGAAATTGACTTTCGAATCAGCACTAAACGTTTATTTTAAGAGAAAGTCAATACCATTTTAACTGTGCGAGTCTATTGCTGTGACTTAATCACACCACTTATGCACATAGACGCTATAGATAGTCGTCACATCAGCGGGATATGTGCCATAGTGCAAAAATCGAACTTATTTTTATAATCTGGATTATTTTTCATATTTCTATATTCCATAATTTTATTCAAAACTCGCCTTTATTTATTTTGATAAAACCGTTAATTTAAGAAATACTAATTAGCTAGGCTATGGAATAGCCTAGCTATATAGATAGTTCTTCGGGTGAAGTGAGAAGTACGCTTGCGCAGTGAGGAGAACGCATGCACAGAAGACTATTGACCAATAGGAATTTCAGATTATCGAAAATCAAAATGGCTTCCACTTTCGTCCTGATAAAACGGGGCGGGGTTTAATTTTTCTGTTTCCTTGTGGAAGTTGAAAAGTATTATAAACATTTACTATAGGTGTACTGGGAACAGGTTTGTATAGGATGATGGGATTGGTATTGCAATATCGCTTAGCCAGATTTATAAATATAGATATGATAAAACGAATAAGAACAGTAATGTATAAATTTAAAACCAGAAGTTAATAAATAAAGATCAGGTATTGTGCAATAATCAATAATATACAAATATTAAAAAAGACTTTTCAATTGTGTTAAACAACGCGTGATTGTAGTTTGTGGAGATACTTAGGCAATGGAGAACGAAAGGTGGAAAGAGATAGAATTGCGTTTTTTGCGGAAGAATAAAGAGCTACCCTAGGAGAATGCAAGAAAAAAAACAACAAAAAACAGAAGCACGAAACTACTTTGAGTTGTTGTTGGCATAAAATTAGAGGTTTGATCGAATCAGTGACTGTTTTATCACATGTGCAGACCAACAGAAGAAATTACAAAGAAGTACCTAGAAAGTCTTACTTCAAGTATTGATTTGAGTATACAAATACATCATAAGCCACCACACCCTTGTCAATCAAACACGCAATTTTCTATTCCATAGCCTAGCGTATCGTTTTTATTTCATAAAAACCATTATCCGATTTATATCATCCACTTATGTTTACAAAGTCCCCTCGTGTTTTCTAGTCGTAAATTAATTTAATTTAGACTGCGACATAAGTGACAAGTGGCAGAGTAATTCCGGACAAATGACATTAGCTCAAAATCATAGCTACGTATATCATCAGGACAATTTGCTAGCTTCGTTAGTTCGGAAATCCGGCATAGAGTATTTTACGAAGGGATATGGAGTACATGAACATGAGATAGTAACACATATGTAAACTCCAACTACAATAAATTTTAATGAGCTGTATAGACATTTCGGAAATCAATTCTTCATCAGCAGCACTAGAACCCAAATATAGGAAATCCACAGTTTCAAAAAATGTCCAAAATGCATAAAACCAAACGAAATCCGAATAATCAGCTAAATACAAAACTACGATGAAGGGAGTTCAACCTTAGGTTTTACAATTTACATAAATTAGATAATATTTTTAAACAAAGTATACACATGAGATATAATCTCATGTACAAGTACATCATATCTAAGAAAAATAAAGAGCATACATCTCAACACGGGGAATTGTTTTACCAACTCCACACAGCAGTATACGAACCATGTATTCATAAAATTGGACAATCAGTATTCTTGTGATTATTATTTTTTTTTTTTTTTGTTATTTATTGTACCGGTATTGTTTAAGCATTATTGAAATTTATTACAATTTTCAACGGATTATTTGTGTATTGCTTTCGTAACAGATTTCTCTACCGCTAATCCCCCTCGTGTGGAAGTACTCAATACGATAACTGGTGCTAGAACCCGGAACAAATCGTCAGCAATTTACGTCAATTTGTGAAGCAAGATCCTGTGTACAACAATGTATCAAATGAATAATTTTGGATATCCGGAATCGAACAGTTTTTATTTGCCACTTACTCAGCAAAGGAACTTTAACAGAGGACCAAATATTTAACCCGTTTTTCCCCGTGAATCCAAATATCCAACATGGCAGGAGAAACGCCGTCAACAAAACTTCATAAAAGAATGTAAGTCTTCTATACACAAGCACAAATCAGCAAGAAAGATTCAGAGACACAAAGAAAGATTGAAAACTTTATTGATCGAAAATTTGTGAAACATTCCCGTTTTCTGGACTAGACAACAGTGAATTTTTAAATGCAGCTTCAGAAAGTCATAGCGGATTCCGCTTAGACATTCATGCTGTGCTCAGACGTACATATAAGAGATATCCCATAAAAGTACGTAACGGATGACGAACGTATAGGTATCATTTATTTTTGTAATATTGAAAAAATCAATGGTAGCAAGTTTTCATTTAAAATGACATTCGTTAAATCTGACTCGTATCTCTCTCGTCAAAGCTGGTCATACGTACATGTACGATATACCTATTTGGTTGACCATGACCTTACCAGACCGTGCAGATCTAGATCGATAATTTAATTTGATTGAATCTACGACGTCTATTTGACTATTGTTTAAAATCAATTCATGACATTTGTTTATTACTACTTTTTCGGCAAGAAAAGATTATATTCAAATGCTACATTGTCATCCTGAAATCGACAAGAGCAATTTCATTTTTATACGACCGCAAAAAATTTTTGAGGTCGTATATTGGTATGATACTGGTGGCGTCGTCGTCGTCGTCGGCGGTGTCGTCGTCGGCGGCGTCGGCGTCTGTAGACACTTCGTTTCCGTGCGATAACTTCAGTTCTAGTTGATCAATCCTTATGAAATTTCAACATAATGTTGCTTGTCACAAAAGGAAGGTTGGGATTGGTTTTGGGTATTGTCGCCCGTTTTTTAAAAAAGGGCCAAATTAGGTGTTTTCATATATTGGGCTGTAGAATATTTATTATTTATCGGATTTTGATGGGGTTTCTTTCAGTGTGATCCCAAGGAAATTGCTAATCGGCAGTATTCAACGGATTTCATGTCACGTGTACCGTTAATGAGATAAATCGGTCCCAAAAGGGGGAAATTTCAAAAATCTTTTTTTTTCATTTTTTGTCCGATTTTGATGCAGTTTTTTTTCATTAGATTCCTTATGTAAAATTAATATAGCGCTCAACTTTTATATTTTTGGTAACATGTTTCCTGTCCCAGCTATGAGGGGCCGAACGGGACCAAAATTGCAAATTTGCTGATTACCTGAAATTTTGATTTTTCATCGGATTTCGATGGGATTTTTTTCTTTGAATTCCTCTTGATATAAGCTTTCGGTAGTATGTCAACGGATTTTGCGTAGCTCTTACCGTTTCCGAGCTACAAGGGGTCAAAGGGGCCAAAATTGCTAATTTTCGAAATATGTGAAATCTTTATTTTTCATCGGATTTCGATGGGATTTTTTTCTGTGAATTCCTCTTGATACAAGCTTTTAGTAGTATTCAACAGATTTTGCGTAGCTCTTACCGTTTTCGAGGTACAAGGGGTCAAAGGGGCCTAAATTGCAAATTTTCGAAATATGTTAAATCTTTATTTTACATCGGATTTTGATGGGATTTTTTTCTTTGAATTCCTCTTGATATAAGCTTTTAGTAGTAAGTCAACGGATATTGCGTAGCTCTTACCGTTTTCGAGCTACAAGGGGTCAAAGGGGCCTAAATTGCAAATTTTCGATATATGTGAAATCATTATTTTTCATTGGATTTCAATAGGATTTTTTTCTTTGGATTCCTCTTGATGTAAGCTGTCAGTAGTATGGCAGCGGATTTTGCATAGCTCTTAC
>MJUU01005817.1:68073-93855 GCA_002080025.1 Modiolus philippinarum
GTCTTGTTGAGATCTACATTTGTTACATTTGGTCCGAAATGATTGGACCAACCGTTTTGGGTCTATGGACCAAAAACCGATTTTTGATGTCCGAATTTGGGTTTTTTGTCTATAGCTCAAATACCATTGAAGATACAAACATATATTCAATACAAAAAATGTTCAGCAAGACATGACCTTCAAAATAAGGTCAAGGTCAAAGTTCAAGGTCACAGCCAAAAATCGTATTTCATGTTAAAGAATCAATGAATGTACATATTCACCTTAGAATATTGGTATTATCTATGAATCAATAATTAGAACATTATGACGCAATACAGGGAAAGACCTATCAATTGTTCTTCGAACAATTGACATACTAGTTATATTTATTATACTTCATGTAAATTTCTGATAAAATCCAGTCATTTCATTGGTTCTCTTGAATGTGGTATTTTGCAGTATTATTCATTTGCCCCGCCTTCCCCTAGCAACATGTGATATTTTTGCGTAGCAACAAAAATATCACATGCTTCCCCTAGCAACATGTGATATTTTTGCATAGCAACGTAAATATCACATGCTGGAAACGAAGTTTGCTGAACTCGTAAAATATCACCATCTCCAACCGAGATTTACCGATTAGTATTTAGTTCTATTTACTGTGACTTTAGCCAAAGTAGTTCTTCGTTTTCATGATTTATGTAAATTTCTGTCGATAACATACATTATGGTATTTGCAGAGGTGCCTTTAGAGACAGCTGAAGAATCTTTAGATACGAAAAACAGCAACTCTACGAAACAAACATGCCGTCAACGGAGGCAGACCAGTAAATGCTTGTTTCAGAAAAAATGTCAGTCCCTTCATCTCTTCTGTTTCATATAAAATATCAGTCCCTCCTTCTCTTGAAGAAGAGAGGGTGCTGACATTTTTTTATGAAACAAGTGCCTGTGCTCCATGAGTATCTTGCAGAAAAAATGTTTGACTGTGTGTTTGAACAGTTTCCTAATGTTAACCTAAATGTTGGGAATTCTGCAATTATCCAAAACATGCAAACTCTTATTCAGCCGACGGTACACACAGGATTATACTAATTGTTTCTATGAATAGCTTTATTTGTATTTTTCATTTTAGCATTTTCCGTTTTGATCTTCTATTTGGCAAATGTTAGAGTACAAACTGTCTGTTCAGAGGTTGTAATTCATATTATATTCTTGACTAAAAACACTTTATTTTTTCATGAGAGACCATATTATTTATTCAGTAATAAGGTAAGGACAAGGCATTCAGTATAATGAAAAACATACTGCCTTCAGTGGAGGGTGTTATGGTAGATTACCACACTTAGAAAAAATATCACATGAAGAGAAAATATCACCCTCGACTCTGTCTCGGGTGATATTTTACTTCATGTGATATTTTTTCTTCGTGTGGTAATCTACAATAGCGCCCTCCACTGAAGGCAGTATGTTTATTATAAAACACAATATTGTGAGAATAAAATATTCTACCTTGAGAGAAACAGAGATAGAAAAGTAAGACCTTAACGGGAAAAGGGATATAAAATTTAAAAAGATATATTTTACTGAGGAAAGATACATGATAAATTTGGGTGCGCTGGAAAATATAAGCCTTACTGAAAATTAAAACCCCTCCAAAGCCCGCTCCATTCGTTTGTGATGAACGGATTCTTGATGTATGCGTGGCTTAAGATCTTTAAAAGACCAATAATGATTCATTGGGCTATGTGTCATGAAACCTCAATTTGATGGCAAAGCTAAAATATCTTTTTGGAAGATGTTTATATTCTATTTTATGAATTCTAAGAATATGTATACACTTGTTTTGGAAGAATTCCATGTGTCATCCTTTTGGTTGACACCATAGACGGAATTAGCATCGCCATACTTGGAGGAGGCTCTATAGGGATTGTTTGATTGATTCCTAGAGTATAACGTCCAGTGAGCAGTATTTGAATTATATCAGAACCAGAACGTCAAGTAAATCAATTCTGAACAATTATAAGTAAAAGAAGAAAGAAATAAAGGATGAAGTGACAATCGGGGAACGTTTGATTGCCACTGGTAAAGGGGAGAAATGGGTAGGGGCAGGAAATTTAGCCTAATTCGCCGCCTCGTAAGGCTGCCCTCCTTACAAGATTTACACTGCATGGAACTTGGCGCTTCTCCACATGAACAGTTGGTTTACAATAGTTCACGGCCCGGTTTACCGTATTATGACCTAACTATCCCACACTGACAGGATTTTCTCCTATCCACCACCTAGGGACCCGCCCTGCATATCTGTAGACGAAGCTCCTGAAAACTGATTCAGATGTCAGGCTCTATAATATTGCCTATAATTTTGGCATAAAATGTTTCTTTTGTGATAAAAGAATCTAAGAATAACATGATGTTTTTGATTTTTTTACACAGAATACTACTGATAATGTGTACCTCCCCAACACGCACAAGCTTTTTGGTAAACTGTTTATTGTGAGATTAATTGCGGTTGGTATCAGTTTTTTTCTTGACAGTATCGTGGAATTTTTTGTTCTATTCGGTTAGATTTCTGTCATTGTCATAAATTTCAAGAGGAACAAGGAGCATCATTATATAAAAAGAAAGTCATGTTTTATATCTTTCTTTCAGGGAAATATTTCAGGAATATCAACGAATAAAATCACAAATAAAGTTATAAGTGTTTGTAAAATTAAATGTGTAGAAAAAAGTCACGGGGTAAAAATGTGACAGTTAGGAGAAATGAGGGATGTAACCGACATCAGCTTAAAAATTATTGCATCCGGTAAGCTATAAGGATAGTTGTCTGCAAGAAGTGTTGATCCTTCCATAATACATGGAATGATTTGAATTTACATCGCATGAGAAAAAAAATAAGAATAAGATAGCAGAACATAAAATAAACGAATAAATAAAACTTGTCTCTTAGTACAGATCAAACGCTCAGAATTTCACGGCTGGAACTTGCCTTATAAAAAAAGGGTTGTCAATTGGTTCAAGAAAAAATAGAGTTTCGTTTTATATATGCCGTTATTTTTTTCTCACTTTTCCCAAAACTATGGACATACTTTTCCAAAAAAAGAAATGGGTTCCATCCAAAACCTCACTTTGTGTCCTCTAAGGTATAGACTTATTCACTCTTAATGAGCTTCAACTTATCGACAACAAGAGTTTAAATATCAGAATACAAATTCGATACTTTATTACGTGACCGACAAACGTAATCACCAAAGACACATATCAAAAAGGTCTGTTCGATTCTGTCGTAACATTTATGGGGTTGTTATTGTATGGAGTGCCTAATATATTATCTGGAAAAAAAGAAACAAACAATCAATTCCAAATAAGTCACCTGCCATAGAAACTACCACAACCGTTACGCATATTATTCCATCTAAGTTATACTTGGTATACAATAAAGGATCCCTTTCTTCATGTTTAAGTTACGTCGAGATAGGTATCTCTCGTCGAGTTACGTACTTTTGTGGGATATCTCTTATGAATACGTATCGAAAACGTTTTCGATGCGCATTCGTTACGTTTTACGTGTGAACGCATCACTACTGATACGTTTTTGTAACGTAATTGCTGATACGCATTAGTTTAAGGTCAACAAGGGCCAGGCTGCAACCAATCCATAGAATTTTTTTTTAATTTTGCGCAGAGGTAGATATGAGTATAAGACATCAATAAATGTAATAAAAAAGGGGGGTCACCGAATTCTTTTTTATTCTACAGCTGTCTGAAAAATGACCCTAGTATCATCAAAACTACAAAGAATATATAGGGAAATCAAGATTTAATGTACAAATATGTCGCTTTTTCCATTATATCTACTTAGTGGAACCATAGATTTTGTTTAAAAAACGATATGTTATTCTTTTTGTAATAATAAATAAATTGTGTAAAAAATATGGGGATCACCGAATTCGTTTTCTCTGTGGGAAACGTCAAAATTGTCAACTTCAATGAAAAATACGCCGAAAAAAGCTTACGTCGTAAAATTGGACCAACGACGTCCTGACCATATCAAATGAAAAATGGACGTCTTAGTAAAACATTATGAAAATTAAAATATAAAAAAAATACTCATTTGTAATTTATTGAATATGTAACTAAAATATGTGGAGTTAAAGAGGCTACAACATATTTGATGTGCATTTTTCAAATCAATTCAAATCAAATATTTATTGTCATATAAACTAGCATAGTTTGTCACATTAACAAATAAAACTAAAACAAGCAAGTGAAAAATTAACGGAGTTATGAGTCCCCCATCTTCGGTAGCATAGGGTTACGATCCGCTTACTGAGTAGGCGGATCGTAACCCTTGGCTCGCGAAGATGTAAGTCCCCTGTCCTCAGTTCTAATGACCGTTTTATAAAGGACCATATTTTTTCTACTTTCTTTCGTGTTGATGGGCATTGCAAAAATGTGTTGTTTTTTTTTTCATTTTCAGTGCACGTGTTAAAATTTTTATTCAATTAACTTAAGTGTATTTGACTTAATATGTTCAAAACTGCCAAATTAATACGAATGACAAAGTATGCGAATATGATTTAAACTAGGCCAATATGGACTTTACCATTTTTGTCTAGTCCAATATGAGACGCGTCTCTAATAGCTCCTCTTGATTTGTCGTCTCTCGCTACGATTACATTAAAATGAGCCAGTAGTGCATAATTGGTCGTCTGCCTCCTAGCAAGGTTTATTAAAATAAAAACTAAAGAAATGCTGGAAACAATTGATAAAAATCGTGGAAATGAAGTTAATTAATAAAGGTATCATTGTGTAATGCTTTTCATATTGGCATAGTTATAGATCCTCGGTAAGTCATATTGGCCTTTGGCTTGCGCCTCCGGGCATTTTCAGGTATGGCTTACCTAGGATCTATTAGAATGCAAATGTGAAAAAAAAAATTACGCAAAAATACTATAGTACAGTCATTTCGGCAACTTATGCCTTGAAAATAGCGCAATGGCCAAGCTAGAAAATACGGAACAAAAATAAATGAAAGTATGACTAATAACCAAGCGTTTCTGGTTCTCTTTTTTTTAATATACTAAATTTCGTCTGAATAAGCAATGCGTAAACACCAGAAATATTATATGTTATTCGGGAATCTTCACAGGGGATACGGGTTCATAATCCCGGTCTGTGTTTTATATCCCCTAAGCCGTCAGGCAAAGAGGCGAAGGGGATATAGGGCACAGACAATATCCCCTGTGAAGCCCGAATAACTATTATATTCTGCTAGAAGTGCTATAACTTTCCGTTTAAAAGCGTTTAAAAATTGTAATTTTGCTACCACGTGGATACGGTCTCATAATCCCCTGTCAAGGTAACCAATCAAATTGCAGGATTTACCTGGATATTTCACTTCAGCAGAATATATAATATCATATACATTTATTTGGAATATTTAACAAAGATGATTGGAGCAAAATATTCGTGACCTTTGTCAATCAGTTGGTCTTCCATTAAAAGTTCCGAAAGCATCGATGAAACACCGTCTTTACCGCCTCTTTTGTATGCTGTCTGTAAGTGGACCATTTGTAGACCGGAATTGGCTATCTTTCTTGGCATGGATATGGTTATTATGAACGCGGGTATTGTAGAAAAAGATGACAATCGGACATTGAATTCAAGAAGGCATTTTGTATGAAAAGGAAAAGAAATGGGGCAAATTTCAAGGAGACAACATTCCATATCCAGGTTAAAACGACCAAAAACAAAACATTTTTGAGTAATTTTGAACTATTATTTTAACGATTCTACACCCCTCATGGCGTCGTGTGCCGCATCATACATATGTTCGTAATTTGGAGAACATCGAAACAAGGTACTACTGGTTATACTTGTTACCCCCTACCACTTTCCTTTCTTGGAGTAAGTCTCCGAAAAAGGGAGAGTGTATATGCAAATTCCACGCATTTAGCTTGAATTGAGAAGGTTGATGCAATCGGCCTTCTCTCATTTTTTATCAACAATCCCGCATCAAAAGATTTGCCATTATTGCAAATAATATACAGTTCCGGTTACCAAGTGAGAAATTTTTTAAGACTTTCTTTCTTTCTGTCCGTCAGCATAATAATTTCGTCACTCCTATACAATATGTTCCCCTGCCGGGTGAAGCCTATAACCTTTGATGCAGAGGCTGATATTTTTTTAGTAAGTCGAATGTACTTGCAGAAAACGCTGATATTCTTTTTAATAGCAGCAAGCTGGATATCACTTTTTGTACCAGTAAACTTAAAAAATAGTTTGAACAATGGCCTCGTATAAATATTGCTTTTGCCGTAACCAGTTGCCATATCCAGAGTCATGTACATTGTAATTCCCCAAAAAGCCAAAAAAATGCACTCTGGTACCACAAATTTATTAATTACATATAACCACATACCCGACTTAGCACTAGTAGATCCATGAATTAGAACCACCATAGCTATAATAAATAACAAAATGCAGAAGTTACTGTGAATTTAGTTTCTTCATATGGCTATATATTACGATAGTCCGTGGGCTGGAAACACTTTCCGTGCACCCCCTCCCCCCCCCCGCTTCCGAACAAGACCGGTTTTTTTCAGTCCCTCTACGTCCCCTATTCAAAATAAAACATGTTAACACGAACATAACCTGCACGCATAGACAGTATAGGGCCACTTTTATAGTACACCTGAAAAATTATTGTATTTTCGTTTTAACATAAGTTTCATCTTTTAAGCTCCATAACTTTTTACAGATAAGTAATATGTACTGAAATTTGGTATCAAGTTAAAGTTAATTTAATATGCTTTACAATGAACACAAGTTTGGGTACTTTACGCCCATTTTATGATCAGGGGATACAAAAAATCTACCCCTACCCCTGCAAAAAAATGCGAAAATCTCGATTTTAGGCTGTCAATTCCTTTCAGATAAACAACCATCGTGATTTGATCTAGTTTTTTTATGCCTAACTTATCAGTTGTGATACAATGTTGGAAAATAAACACATTAAAGTCCATAAAATTTTGATATTCGGTATAAAATTTTTGAAAAATCGAATTTTTCGGAATTTTAGATTTTTCACATTTTCGACTTTTTGACTTAAGGGTCGTAAAAATCTGAATATATATTTAATAATTGCCGATGCAATAATAATTTATGATATGTTTGCAACAAATTGTATGCAAACATTTTAGTTTCGGACGTATTATAGGTTCATAAATGTCAAAATTAGCACCCCTCCCCCTAAAAATTAAGAGAAAATTTGAAATATTCAGGCTCTAAATGATAAAAAGATAATGTTTAATAGGAATTCTGGTGTGCATTTCACTAAAACTGACATGTAGAAGATCATTTAAGTAGATTAAAACTTTTCAAAATGTCCCTTTCCGACTCTTCTGTCCGAAATTGTATGAAAAATGGGAATTTTCCGTTTTTCAGAATTTCTGCTGTTTTGACTTTGAGATGCAAATACTTCATGAAATTGATATATAACTTGAAAATGTTGATTAAATATATTTTCATCATGATTAAGCAATTAGAAAATATGCTTTTAAGCCTTTTAGACTAACTACAGTCTCATTAATTACAAACATATTACCCCTTACCACACATATTTCATTTTATTCAGATTGAAAAGCTTAAACATTGTATAAAGGTCCAATGACATATCATTTTCAAACACCAAAACACACAGAGCCTCACATATATCAAAAATAAGATCATACGCCCGGTTTATGGGCAGTTATTCAGCGATTTAACTTTGAATTTCAGAAAATTCTGAAATACTGAAAATTCCCATTTTTCAAGATAATCGTCCAAAATATTCAATTTTACCCATATTTTGGTGTCAAAATTACATATTATGATGTTTCAAATGCATTTTTTGCAAAGAAAGTAAAACATTAGTATGTTCATTTATATGTACAGACGGTCATACTTTGGAGATTTTTAAGTTTAATTTTGTTGGGGTAGGGGTAAGATTTTCAGTATTTAGAGTCAAATTGAACACTCCTTATTTTTCTAAACAGTGTTTTTAAATAACACATGTATCGGTTAAGACAATAAATTGGCATATCTGCAGATAAATCCTCCAGATTTGCCACATATAACGATTTAAAAGTGAATTTTAGACAAATCTGATATGCTAAAAATTTCCATTTTTCATCAATTTTGGACAAAATGTTGAGTTTAAGCTGACAACTGGGATTTGAAATACCAAATTATGATAGTATTCATGCAACTTTGTTATATGCAATGCAGAATTTGCGGGTGGTGGTTATTTTTATCCCAACATAGACAATTTTTGGGGAAATGTGTTGGTGTAGGGGTAAGATTTTTGGTATTTAGAGTCGCATTCAACACCCCTTGTTTTTCGTAATAATGTTTTAAGACATCTAATGTATCGCTTAGAACACTTAATTGGCATATCTGCAGATATATTCTATAGATTTGATACATATTGCGATTGAACAGTTAACTATGGACAAATCTGAAATGATGAAAATTCCCATTTTTCATCAATCTGGGGAGAAATATTGAGTTTTAGTCGACCAATGGGTGTTAAAATACCAAAGCATGATGTAATTCATGCAACATTGTCATATACAACACACATTTTGTATGTTCTTGTTATTTTTATGCCAACATAGACCAAAAAAACAACAATTTCAGGGAAAATTTGTTGGGGTAGGGGTAAAATTTTCTGTAATCAGAGTCACATTTAACACTCCTTGTTTTTCCTGGCAATGTTTTAAGACACCAAATGTGTCGCTTGGTCAATTAATTGGCATAGTTGCAAATATATCCTCCAGATTTGGCATATATAACGATATAGCAGTGGACTTTGGACAATTCTGAAATGTTGAAAATACATTTTTCATCAATTTGGGGAGAAATAATGAGTTGTAGTAGACCAATTGCTGTTAAAATACCAAATGATGAAGTAATTCACGCAACATTGTCATATACAACACACATTTTGCATGTTCTGGTTATTGTTATGCAAACATAGACCAAAAATCACCAATTTCAGGGGAAATTTGTTGGGGTAGGGGTAAGATTTTCGGTATTTAGAGTAACATATAACACTCCTTGTTTTTCTAAACAATGTTTTAAGACAATTTATGTATTGCTTAGGACACTTAAATGGCATATCTGCAGATATATTGTACACATTTGACATATATTGCGATTTAACGATGAAATACGAACAAATCTGAAATGTTGAAAATTCCCATTTTCATCAATTTTTGGTGAAATATTGAGTTTTAGTCGACCAATGGCTTTTGAAATACCACATTCTGATGTAATTCGTGCATTATTGTCTTATACAACACATATTTAGCGTGTTCTGGTTATTTTTATGTGAAAATAGACAAAAATTGACAATTTCAGAGAAAATCTGTTGGGGTAGGGGTAAGATTTTCTGTAATCAGGGTCACATTTAACACTCCTTGTTTTTCTTGGCATAGTTGCAGAAATATCCTCCAGATTTGGCATTTATAACGATATAGCAGTGGACTTTTGACAATTCTGAAATGTTGAAAATTCCTATTTTTCACCAACTTCGGGCAAAATATTGAGTTTAACAAATGGCTGTTAAAATATAAAATCATAATATAATTTATGCAACATTGTCCTATACATCACACACTTTGCGTCGTCTGGTTATTTTTATGCGAAAATAGACAAAAAATTGACAATTTTAGAGTAAATTTGTTGGGGTAGGGGTAAGTTTTATTGATATATGATGTATATATTACCTAAAAACGGCCATTATTTGTTATGGTTGTAAAGCAAATATAACAAGATTTCATTTGATACCTATTTTAAATGATATTTGTTTACTAAAAATAATATTAGGCAAAAGAAAGACAAAACTTATTCAAAAACGAAATTATTCAAAGGTCCCTGTATTTGGTATATTTGAAAATAAAATTTTGGTCATCTAAAATATGTTAACATTGTCTTAACCTATTTTATATTGAAGAAATTAGATTGAAAAGCTAAAAACAATTTTCAGAATCGGGAATTGAGATGCACTTCGGGTTCTCTAGACCATCAAACTTACGCAATTTCAATGAAAATATCAGTTTTTTCGTCAATATTTCATTGGGGTAGGGGTACGTTTAATTGCGCTATAGAACGTATTGGGCATGAAAATTGTAAAAACTTGAGTTCTTTGTAAAGCTCATACAATAAGCAATCATTTGATACCTCGTTTTTATAACTTGAAAGTATTTTGTTAACATTTTGAAGCAACTGAAAGAAAAACTTTAACGAAAAACGAAATTTTCCAAAATTTCTGTAGGTGGGTCTAAAAATTGGCCAAATTCCCCAAGTGCGTGCAGGTTATGCTCGTGTTAACATGTTTTATTTTGAAGAGGGGATGTATGCAGACTTAAAAAAAATGGGTGGGGTTCGGAAGTTGAGGGGTGCACGAGGGGTTATTCCAGCCCATGGACTACGACAACTTATGTCTCTTCAATGCAGATCAAATCAAAATATTGAAAAATCCGAAAAAAATGCGTAAAAGCTGTTGGAGAACAAATTACAAATAAGATCTTAATAGGAAAGCAAAAATCGGCTAAGGACAGAACTATGCAAGAGCGAAATACTCCTCAGTTTTAGACGAATTTTCTTTAACTTTACTGTTGTAAGTTTTAGAAAAAAAATTCGTTCAGGCACCTAAGTACTGGTTTAATAAGACATCCAAATTACTACAACTTTCAGACCTTTCTCTTTGTCCTTAGGGAATATCAAACACCGCTACTATATTGCAAGTCAGGTGTCATGGCAACATTTTTTTGAAAGGGGGTTAAAACCGTATTATTTTAAACGAATTTTTTTCCGGCTAGCCGAAAGATTAAACAAAAAGTCTATTATTCTGTCAGTTGACGGCAATACCATTTTTCAATGGTTTGATTTAATATTTGTTTTATAAGTGGACTATTAACAATTTCTGTGATATAAAATTTAGTTTATCATATTCCAAAGCCGTTGGAAATTGATAAATATGAAAAAAATTGTTGTAGTATGTATCATTTATGGTCGGAAAAAAATAGACAAATATTACTATTTACGCCATTGAAATTAATGAAAAAATATAGTTACTGTATCGAATAAATTTTTACTGTCAAAAGGGAAACAGCAAAAAAGTACATTAATAATACTTGTGGTTCTTTAAGGGGACAGACTTGATTCTCTTATTTAGATCCACTAATTTTAGCAATTTATTTTTGGCCGGAAGAAAAGACATTTTTACCTAATTTTCCGGTTAGCCGGGAGAATAGATAGGACCTATTTTATATCAATAAACGAACAAGTTAAAATTCTTGTCCAACTGCGGTAAAAGGTAAATTAAAAGTATGAATATATACACATATTATATCAAAACATAAAAATATGATTGAAAAACAAAAGACAGAGGTGGGCCCATCTAAAAGAAGTTTTTTTTTTTCCTAGGAAATGCGATCCTCAGAACAATATTCCTAGGAAATGTGATGTCTGGAAATATCATCGTAGTAGCTATTTCGTATGGACACATACTCCTTGTGCACACATTTACATAGACAAAATGATTCTATATTTAGATGAGGTAGAATCCATGATAAACACGGACGTGATAGAAGACACCAATAACAGTCGGTTTTGTTGTCGAATTCGTTTAACATCTTTAGATATTTTGAGATAGAGTTCCTGAAAAGGTGTAGTACATGGTTATAACTGTGTTCATAGAACCGGTGTAATTGACTTTCACATCAGATGTCGCACCCCATCATTCCTTCATATCGTGCATTTTCATACATTACCATTGAGCTAGGCGGGCGTCTGGCCATGCAAAATTGCGAAGAATGGCCTTTTTCAATGGGAAAGTGTAATCTATATCGTCTAGATAGTCTGCAAAATCAAAAACATAAAAAGGACCTATAGAAATACGATTTCGTAGCTATTGTTAGAACAAATTTGCCCCCAAATTCATATTTTTAGGGGCTGGGCTCTTTTCCCTGTGAAACGGGTTCCCGTCACGCATTACAATATGGTGTATGGGAGGCAACTCGAGTAAAAAGTTACGTTCCTTCGCGCCGATACAGTCCCCTCGTACTATGACGTTTTAAAGCCACAACGCGGCGCTTTATGCCTGTATCTTGACCTTAATACGCATCAAATGCGAATCACGTGTGAAATTGAATTTTATCATAATGTATTTTTAGAACACGCAAGAGTTTCAAATAACAAAATACCGAGGTTACTGAAATAAGTTACGGAAGAATGCGCATCAGTTGTGTTTGTAAAACAAGAAGTAGCAAAAATAAAATCGGAAATGGTCGCTGTTCAGGAAACGATGGTAAAAAGTGAAAATTCATGTAACATAAAACAATTGGAATATAAAAACCGGAATCTCATGGAACAACTCAAAATGGAGAAGCAAAAAGTTAATGAATCAAAAGAACAAAATCGGAAGACTTCACAAGAACTTGAAGATGAAAAGACGAAACGTTCAACTTTAGAATATGAATACAAAATCTCTTTTATTAGATAGAAAAATTCAGGAATTGGAAAGGGTCACACAGGATAAGAACGAACTTGTACAACATTTCAAAAGTAAGTGGTTAAAAACAAAATCCGAATTAGATAGTGCAATTCCACATGAGAGTATTCACTTAGGTCCATACAATCATCGAGGAGTAAATACCAGACGGTGTGGTAACGGAAGAGGACGAAATTTTATTCCACAGCAATCAAATATTTAATTTTATTAGACTGTTGGAGCAGGGGAGAGTTGTCATGGTATAAATTCTGCATTAATTTGTTTTATTTTTCAGTTCTGTATTTACTTGTGTATAATTCTCTTTATTTAATCTTTGTTTGTTTATGTTGACATTAAATGAGAAATGTAGGGATAAGTAATTAACATTGTGACTTTTAAGTTTTGCTAGACGTATTAATTAAGTGTCACCATGTCAACTTTGCCCTTATGATTAGTAACTTTTGCGATAAAAACCGAGAGAGTTTTGAAAATATAGTAAGTTGAGTGCCGACACAGAAACCGTGGTGAACTGAATTATTTGGAATACCGAGAGTGATTTTGTGAAAGTGGATATCCGCATAGTGTTCTCATCTTTTGTTCTGTGTTTGGGTATGTGTGCTCTCAGATATGTCGTTCGTCAATGAATTTTCCATACTAGTATTTCCCTCTTATATGCTTCCGACTTTTATTGTCACTTTTATATAGAATGGTATAGAAATTTAAAATATTATGGAATAACTTCTACGTCTACTTTTTAATGATCTTAAAGCCATCTGTCAAAAGTTAATATTGATGGAATGGATGAAGCCCGTTTCAAAAACTTGTGAGCGTTGCTTTTCATCTCTTTTTGATAGAATTATGCAATGTCTTTATACCTGTATCGCCCTTCCAAAAATGGTTTTACAGTTTATCATAGTTTTTCTCATTTTCATTTAAAACTACACAAAATAGCATTTGTCACCCAATTCCTCTACCTATTTAGGTATCCACAGCAAAATATATTATTAAAATAAATAACGGACAATTACATTGTTTTCCATGTACTGTAAGCTCTATAAATAAAAAAAGTGATTTTTATTTATGATCAACTTATACTTGTTTGATCAGCGAAGCATAATAGAATTAATTTTAAGAACTTTCCTGCTATCGTGTCAAAGCTTGTTTCAACTAGGATATACCGGTTCTAACTGGCGTATTTCAGACGTCATGTTGCGTTAAATCAATCAGATTTATCACCTGAGCGCTCATACACATAATACCAATTATTTACGTTATTTTTAATCATATCACAAATGATTTCCTATAATTAAATACTGTCCCCAAAAGCTGTTGAGTAAAGGTATAACACCACGTACTCAGTCTCCCACAGACTTCCATGTTAATTTGCACGTTTAAAATTCTGTACAATATTTACTAAAAGTTCAAATAAAGTGACACGTTTCTCAACTTGAAGACGCATCTTCCAACAAACTCACATGGCAAAACCAATCCTCCTTATCTTGCATTGAAAAACCCGATTCCCGCAGTGAACTATAGGAAGCTAGGTACTTCCGGATCCTGTTTGAGTTTACAAAAAATTACTTCTTGTCTTTTATGCCAATGAAATTTTCATTTGTTGACAAAATCATATAAATTTAGGCTAAAAAATATCCTAACAAAATACCCTCACCAAAAAGGAAGACTCAGCTTTGTACTTGTAAATGAGATAATATCTCATGTGTACACTTTGTTCAATTACTATTATCTAAATTTATGTAAATTCTAAAACCCAAGGATAAACTTCCTCCATCGTAGTTTTGTCCTTAGCTATATTTGATATTACTGATTATTCGGATTTCGTTTGGTTTTATGCATTTTATATCTTTTTTGAAATTATGGATTTCCTTTGTTTGGGTTCTAGTGCTGCTGATGAGGAATAAATTTCCGAAATTGCCATACAGCTCATTAAAATTAATGCAGTTGGAGTTGACATATGTGTTATTGTCTCATGTTCATTTACTCCATATCCTTTCGTAAAATATTCAACATTTTGAATCTTCTTTGGAGCTATATCCTCTCCAATAAGGATACATCTGCAAAATAGAGACATTGAAGAATGACGACTGTTAAACTTCTGTAGTGACAATTTCAACAGTGACTGAACATAATATTCATGTATAAGTTTTTGAAACAGTAATTTCGCTCTGTTGTCAAATTCGCTGTACAAACTGCAGGAACTACAAAAGCGAATGAGGTGTGAACTATAGACGCCATATGCCGGAGATGTGGGAATATTACTGCTCAAAACCGAAAGTTCACTATTATAAGTCGAAAAATCACGCTTGTAAAGTTTTGTGTTCACGCGTCCAGAATTGTCATGGTAGAGGTATCAGTCCAGATATGATACTGGTGATGGTGTATCGGTGGCCTTTTTTAATTTCGAGTTAATTTAGGGTTTATAGATGAAGGTTATTCTTAAATTAAGGACTGTTTAATGTAAGAACATCATCTATATAACGGAAACTGAAATTAAAGGACTTGAATGGCTTAATGTCTTTTTCTGAAGTAGCCCTTGTATGAAGACGGGTTCATACGAATAAAGAAACAAATCGTCTAAAAGTGGCACACAATTAGTCCCAATTGGTATCCCCATTGTCTGCTGGAAAACTTGTCCTCAAAATTCTACAAATATGTTTTCAATCAAAATTCGAGCATTACGATGAGATCCTCCTCTGTATACTTTTTTATGTGAATCAGTGTGATGTTAACAAAATAGGACTATCTTTACCAAAACATGACTATCTTTGTTCACCGATTTATTACATCCCAGAGTTCTGACATTATTAACTTTTAATTCGGCCCGACTGGTTACCGAATTATTTGTTTTTATACTTAAAGGATTTTTTTCAGCCTTTGTTTCAGTCGTCCATCAAAAAATTCTCTGGTCGTGATCATGACATCATTTAAGGTATGACGTCATTGTCCCAGATGAAAACGGGCGTTTTTTCCTAGATTCCAAGTCTTCATGGATTTTACATTAGTGTTGAAGTTGAACCCTGTATTGACTCACTTATATTGTGCGGAGAAAGACATGCTAACCCTTGTGGAGTGAGTACCTGATGTTACTTTCTGGTTTATACTATATATGCCTTAGTAACGTATATGTGTGCTAAGGTTTGTCATGCGTGCATGCCGTGGTCCATATAACCTGACGTCCGTCCGTCCGTTAGCTTTTCGCATCTTCACAAATTCCTCTGAAACCACGACAGCAAATTCAAGCTAACTTTACAGAAATGATGAATCGAAGGTCCTTTAAAAATGCTCATGTCGTTCCGATCGGACAAAAACAAAGCCGCCATCACGCAACCTATATTTAACATTGAATCCTATGTGAAAAACGATTATTTTCATCAACTTCTCTAAAACAACTACAGGGAATTCAACCAAACTCTACAGGAATGATGTATACAACAGTCCTTTACGAAGATTGCTCATTTCGTTCCGACACGACAAAAACATGGCCGCCATAGCGGAACTTATTTCTAATATTGGACCTTTGGGAAAAACATCATTGTCATCACCTCCCCTGCAGCAAATTCAACCAAACTTTACAAGAATAATATACTAAGCTTGCTCGGTTGGTTCTGATCCGACAAAAACATAACCGCCATCGCGGAACTTGTTTTTGAAATTTGACCCTATGAGAAAACCGTCATTTTCATCAACTCTTCTGAAACCACTGCAGCAAATTCAACCAAACCTGAAGGATTGATGTATGGAAGATTAAAGTTTGCTCATTTTTGTGTTGAGAGATGTGTATACAAACACGTTCACAATTTTTATTACAGAATAATGATATTACAAAAAATCAGTCTGGATTTTCTAAAGGGGATGCTGCACTGAACCAGTTATTAGATATTACCAATGATTTTGGAAAAGCTTTGGATAATGGGAAGGAAATTAATTTTATATTTTGTGACGTCAGAAAAGCCTTTGACAGGGTTTGAAACAAAGAACTTTTTTACAATTAAAACAGTTGGGAACATCTAAAAGTTTATTGATTTGGATTGAAAATTATCTAACGGGGAATGGTTCAAATTACGAGGGCTTACCGATTAGAGCATGTATACTTCAAAGGTAAATTTTGGGCCTGTTACTCTTTATTTTTATCAATGAGATTATTGAAGAAATTAATTCTGTCATTAAACTGTTTGCAGATGATACGAGTTTATACTTGTGGTAGAAATCCAGATTTAATTTCAACCAATCTAAACAACGATCTTGAAAAAAATACACCAGTAGGCTGCGAAGTGTCTTGTTGCATTAATCCCTCAAAGACTGAAACCCTAATTATTTCTAGGAGGACAAACAAACCTGTTCATCCCTTGTTATACTTAATAATCAACAAATACAGTCAGTATCTTCCCATGAACATCTCGGAGTTATTATATCTGACGATGGATCTTGGCATAATCATAATTATATAACTTGTAAAGCCTATATGAGACTGAATATTATGAGGAAATTTTAATTTACCCTTAATCGGTTAGCCTTTAAGAGAATGTATATTTCATTCGTTTGCCCTATATTATAATATGCTGACGTGATATGGGATACAAATAACCTTATGCTGCGTTCACACGTACAACATTTCTGATGCGCATTATCCAATTCGCATCAAACTAATACGCATTGGAAACGTATCTGCGTTCACACGTACAGATTTATTCCGTTTTCGATGCGATTCGAATACGCTTGACGTTCACACGTCTAATCACTAATGCGCATTACTAATGATCACTGGTCAGTTTAGGTAAAATTAACTAACAGATTAAACCGTATCGATAAATGAACAAAAAGAAAACTGCCTTAAGTTTTAGTTCTTTAAGTATGTGAACGACGAGTTTATTTATCATTATAAAGACTCGTTTATACATCTGTTTCATCTTTATATAATCATATTTTGTTGTTGCTCAACTATCGACATAAGTAACCATATACAATACACATTTAGCAATTAGTTGTCCCATAATTGAATGCATCCTACATTACTTCAAACCATGATCTGCGTCATAATATTCAATAACGTCACCTCCAAACTTCGGAAAAGTTTCCCTTTTTTCGAGTGACAAGTCTACAACCATGCTACTTTGTAACAGGGAAATTTGAAGAGAAGATAATTGTTAAAAGAAAAACGGGAGGCAGAAAAATACAATTTTTAGTCCATATCCTTTCGTTAAATAAGTGAGAACCGAACCGTCAATCCAAAACGAATAATCCAAGGACAATGGTAACATCGGAAAAAAAACAAAGAAACAGAGACACAACATGACTACGGCACAGAAAAGAAAAATGAAGACACACACACACACAAAATGAACAAAACGGACATATTTAATACAGGAGTTTGTCTTTTATGCAGTGAGGATTTGGTAAAACGATTCCCCGTGTTGAAATATATGCTCTTTATTTTTCTTAGAACTTGTGAACTTGTACATGAGATTATATCTCATGTGTACGCTTTGTTTATAACCTTTTCCTACATTTATGTAAATTCTAAATCGTAGTTTCGCCCTAAGCTATATTTGATATTACCGATTATTCGGATATCTTTCGGTTTTAGGCATTTTAGACATTTGCTTTTTAATTATGGATTTCCTATGTCAGAGTTCTAGTCCTGCTGATGATGAATTAATTTCCGAGATGGACCTACAGCTCATTGAAGTTTATATATTGCAGTTGGAGTTATGTGTTATGGTCTCATGTTCATTTACTTCGTATCCTTTCGTAAAATATGAGAAGACAGTTGCAAGATGCATTGATATTTCTGGCAGATCTAGTTTTTCAACAATCGATTATCAGAAGTATACGGGGAAAAAAGAAAAAATATTTTGATGTATATCATGATGAAATTATTATTTGGACAAACGTTGTTGGACATTTAGCAATGAATTCCGCTAAAACAGTCACCTTGAACTTACTTTGAGGAATGACCATGGACAATTTTTAAGGCTTTATATTGACTACAAGATGAAGAACACGAATAAAAGAATAATTCCATTGTTTGGTTTTTACCATATATTTGTAGAGACGTCGTCTCGTGTGCATATAATTTTATTGTTAATTTTATTTTTAATGATAATAATAATAATAATTTTACTATTATTAGTATTAGTTTATTTTTTTTACTCTCTAATTCCAAAAGCTGCGTTCACACGGTACTTTAATGCGCATCGAAAACGTATTAACTGATTCGCATTATCGAAAACGTATGCCTGATACGTTTTCGATAATGCGAATTAGCTGAAACGTTTTCGATGCGCATTAATAATTTGTTAACGTCTGAACGAAACAACCGTTTTCGATTCGCATTCGATGCGTATTCGATTCGCATTAAATGTACGTCTGAACGCAGCATCAATTTGATTAAACACTTGATTTTTTTTAATAGTTACAGGGAGAGGGACAAAAGTTAGATCACATCAAAAGCTATACGATGATACTCAATTGGAAAAATGGACTGACAGATGGAAAAACAAAATATTTTTTCTATTACACAGGATGATAAAACAAGTAACCCCTCAGTACTTAGTTCATGTATTACCTAACAGCGTTGGTAGACAGCATCAGTATAATACTCGTCAGTCAGCAAACTAACAAGAATTACGGACCCGTACAAACGTATATTCGAATTATTTCCTACCATCTACGATTGCAGATTCAAATAAGCTTTCACTGAATACACGTAAAATAGAATCATTCTCCTCTTTGAAGCGCCAGATTTTAACTTAAAACCTCAAAGTTCCATCTTATTATATTGATAGCAGACTTGGTCAAATTTTACATGCTCGGATACGAATAAATTGTAGAATGAAGATAAAGAACAACAATAAAACGTTGTTCCTTTGCTTGTTTTACCGTGTATTTGTAGAGACTTTGTCTCATGTACATTTACTCTATATCCTTTCATTCACCATGTAATTCATTGAATGAACATCTTTTTCTACAAATTCTGGTTCAATCACCAATGTATGTTAGTTCTGAAATTGAATCTGTTCAACATTTTATTTTTAATTGCAACAGATACTCTTATCATTAGACAAGATATGCTTAGCTCTTTTAGGAATATAAATTTAAACATTTTGGTAGACACAAATGTGTTCACTTTGGACCACATATTTTTCTGATAAACAAAATTCTGTTGTCTCCTAGTTATTCATAACACTGAAAATTATAATCTTCGGCGTAAGAACAAGATTCTTCCCTTAAGAACACATACGGCTAAGTTTTCTTCTTGGAATAAGAGAGTAGAACCAAATTCCATATGAGTATAAGTTATCAGCTGCCTTTAACATTTTTCAAGAAAAAAATAAGTCCTTTTTCTGTAAAAGTAATTGTAAAAAGATATATTCATTTGGCTTTGGTATTGGTAAAGTAAATCATATTCGGATAAGATTAGGTCTAAGTGGATTAAATGATCATTTATTTAATTATAATTTGATTCCCTCTAGGCTTTGTAATAGATGTGATGCAAGAAAACCGGAACCGGTAGAACATTTCTTCCTCTATTTTAAATACTATAACAATATAAGGTCTGTTTTATATGAAAAATTAAAGATGCTACTCTGTCCAAATGTGAATATTATAACTTACAAAGAAATGATCAGTAAATATGTAATTGATATCTTAAAATTTGGAAATGATGATTTATCGATGGATGACAAATAACTTTTGTTTCAATATATTTTTGAATTTATTGAAAATAGTAAAAGATTTTGATATATATTATTGTACATTTACTATTATTTGTACTTTATTGGGTGAGTGTGTTCGAGAGAGTTTTATGTAATGTATTTTGTCTTGTATTATATTGTCTTGTCTATCTCTATGTCGAGGGGAGCAACGTTGTAGCCCTTGGGCTGTTTGTCATCCACATAAAATAAATAAAGCATTAAATTAAATTAAAATTCTGATATTTTTAGATTATTTCAAAAGTAAGATATTAACTTCTTTATCTGATAAATTTTTAGACTTTTTCTAAACATTATCTTTTAGCCAAACTATGTGGAGAAACGCCACGTTCCATGCAGTATAAAGACCCTTTCTATATTGTCTAAAGAGAGCAGAGTCACTGGGACTCTAGAAGGCTAAATTTTCTGCCCCTACCCATTTCTCCCATTTTCCAGTGGCAAGCAAAACTCATTATCCCGGTTGTCCCTTCCACCCTTGTTTCTTTCTTCTCTTACTTATATTTTTTGAATTGATTGACTTGTTCTCGTCCTGATATAGCTGAAATATTGCTCACTGGACGTTAAACTCTAACTAATCAATCAATCAATCTTCAAACTCTCATACAAACTTTTCTTCATTTTAACGGTTTCAATCTGGTTTACCCCTCAATCTTCCTTTTACTTATATATATTTTTGCTTTCCTATTTAGATCCTATTGGTAATTTGTTCTCTATCACCTTTTACATATATTTCGGTTTATGGATTCCCAAATGGTTTGATTTGATCTGCACTGATGAGGGATGCGCATATCAGAACCAAAATTAACAGATTCACAGTATCCTCGGTATTTTGTTATTTTAACTAAGTTAGATTCTTATCATATAAGCCTATTCTATATTTTGAGCATGCAAATTGTTATATGTTTATATTGTGTCTTATTTATATGGAGACGGATTTATAAGCATCAACATGAAAAAGAATGGAAATGGGGTAAATGTCAAGGAGACAACACCCCATATCCAGATTAAAACGACCAAAACAAACCATCCAAGGGCCACCGTACGGTCTTCAACACAGTGAGGAACGTCACACCATATAGCAAGCCCTAAATGGCCCCAAAAAGGGTCAAAAAGTGAATAATAAGGTTAAAAAATGAATAAGATATTCGTATTTAGTGATAGGTAAAGATGGGGCATATTTTGTTAAACATCACACTAATTCACACAAAAAGTATACAGAGGAGGATGTCATTGCAATACTGGAATTCTTGATTAATAACATATTTGTAGAATTTGGAGGACAAGTTTTCCAGCAGACAACAGGACTAATTGTGCGCCACTTTTAGCAGATTTGTTTCTTTATTCGTATGAAGCCGGGTTCATACAAAGGTTAGTTCAGAAAAAAAGACAACAAGCTAGCCAAATCCTTTAATTTCCGTTATATAGATGATGTTCTTTCATTGAACAATCCTCAATTTAAGGATAACCTTCATCATATACCCAAATGAACTCGAAATTAAAGAGACCACTGATACACCATCATTAGCATCATACCTGGACCTATACCTCTACATTGACAACTCTGGACGTCTGAAAACAAAACTTTACGACACGCGTGATGATTTCGACTTTCCAATAGTGAACTTCCCGTTTTTGAGCAGTAATATTCCCACATCTCCGGCATATGGCGTGTACATTTCACAACTCATTCGCTGTTGACGTGCCTGTAGTTTGTACAGCGAATTTGTCAACAGAGCAAAATTACTGTCTCAAAAACTTATACATCAAGGGTATGTTCAGTCACTGTTGCAGTTGTCACTACAGAAATTTTACGGTCGTCACCAAGATTTTACTGACCATCACAATGTTTCTGTTTCACAAATGAGAACAGATATCTTTGGAAGATCCAGAGTTTGTTATCGAACTTACTAACACCTAATGAGACAAAACCGAACTTTTCAGTGGCAGTGTGACGGAAGCCACACGTGGAGCAGATCATGCTTACCCTTCCGGAGCACCTGATGATACCTCAGTTTTTATAGGGTTCACACTGCTAGTGCTTTCGTTTTGTGGCGGTCTTGGTCATTTTTGTTTATTTGTTATGTCTTTGTCATATTGTCTCAATTCGTGTTGCTGTAAATTGCCGTGATTTTGGATTTATGGTTTTAGAATTTCCCCTTTCCTCGTTCTTGCTTCGGTATTCGTTTGCCGGTGTAATCAACATGTTTATTTCTGAATCCTATTTGTTGATGTAATGAAGTATGATATAATATCTGTATGGTTTTTTAGCAAATAAATATGTTTAAATCAAAGATTTCTCATTTTGTTTCGAGATATAGTTTGTGAGAAATAAAGTATTCGTATTCGTATTTGATCCTACAAAAACATGGCCGCCATGCAGCGCTGAACTGATATTTAACATTGGACTCTACGGGAAAACATCAATTTCATCAACTCCTCTGAAACAACTGATTAAAAGCAAATTCAACCAAACTTTACAGGAACGATGTATGGTAGGTCCTAAACAAAGATTGCTTATTTCGAGCCGATTCGACATAAAACTTGCCCGCTAGCGTGGAACAGTTTATCGTTGGTCCTTTAGGAGAGTCATATTTTTATCATTTCTCTGAAACTACTGTAGCAAATTCAACCAAACTTTACAGGAATATTGTTTGGTATGTCTTTCCAATAACTGCTAATTTCGTTTTGCTGAAACAAAAACATGTCCGCCAGCGCAGATTTAATATAACATTGGCTCATAATGGAAAACAAACATGATTTTCATCAATTGAAGCAAATTAAACTTTTCTGTACTGGAATGACATAGTGTAGAGCCTTTACAAATGCTGCTCATGTCATTCCATTAGACAAAAACATGGCCATCATTTTTTGATGTCCTGTTATGACCCGCAAGCAAATTCAACCAAAATTTACGAGAAAGTTGCAATATAGGTCATTCACAATAATAATCATTTCATTCCGACCTGACAAAAACATTGAAGCCAGGACAGAACATAGCATTAGAGCCTATATCGAAGACATAATTTTCATCATTAACTCTGAAATTACATGAAACAAATTTAACTAAGCTGTACTATACTGATGTAGGGAAGGTTCTTTACAAAGATTGCTTATTTCATTCCAATTCCACAAAAAACATGGGTGCCAGAGCAGAACATGCATAAACCTGCTATTAAGTTTATTGTCGAGTGAGCGTTACAGGCTACGATTCTGAGCCTCTAGTTTGATTGAATGTAACTCACCTGTCCAAAATCTAATAAACGTGTGTATCTTGTAAACAAGGGGCTCCGAAGAGCCTGCATGGCTCACCTGGACCATGACCGACATAAAAAAAATATAAATGGCATTTCCAATAGGCCCAATGTTAAACTGTGTTCTTGGCTGGTGGCCACCTTCGATTGAAAACAGACTTGTCATGCACAAATTTCGAATCGGACAACCCAACGACTGTTGTGATCTTGACTTGCCGGATACCTTTTTGGAAGGGACAATATAAGAACCATTGTGACAAAATTTGTTTCCAATTGGACTAGTAGTTCCTGAGAAGAAAATCTTTGAAGCTGTTTTCCTTAGGGTCCAATGTAAAACTATGTTTCTTCGTGAGGCTATCTTGGATGAGGTACGGACCTGCCGGGTATGTTTTTGGAAGGGACCAGCTAAGGACCATTGTGACTAAGTTTTCTTCTAAATGGACGTGTAGTTTCTTAGAAAAAGATCTCTGAATGTGTGTTTTTTAGCTCACCTGAACTTAGGTTTAACATTGGACCCTATGATAAAAATTACATTTTAATCTGTTCCTCAGAAACAACTTAGGCATATTTAACCATACTTTACAGGAATGGTGTATGGAAGCCCTTTACAAAGATGGCTCATTTTCTTAGTATGCTAAATATGGTACATCGCCTAACAATGGACCCTATCGGAAAACATCATTTTCATCAACTCTACTGAAACCAATGAAGCTAATTCAACGAAACTTCACAGGAATGGTGTATTGAAAGTCCTTTAAGAAGATTGCTCATTTCATTCCGATCCGACAATAACATGGCCGCCAGCGTATAACTTAATTATACATATGACTTTACGGGAAAAACGCCAAAAATTGCTCGCAATTGCAAATCTAGTTATTATTATTATTACTAATTAAAAAAATTATTTACGTTGTAGTTATTTTAAATTTTATTATTTTATGATTTCCGGTAGTTGGCAATCCTGATGCAAATATAGATGTATAACCAATGAAAGGATATGGAGTAAATGCACATGAGACAAATCTGTACGAATACATGGTAGAATCAAAGGAACAACGCTTTTATTGTTGTTATTCAGATGTATAGCTACAAATACAAGTATATATTATGTATATGTATTTTTATGTATTTTTACTTGATTTGTTTTTGTTAGATAATTTTTCAAAATAAACTTATTATGGGTATACATAATTCTGAGTATGGTTTGCAAATGTTTGATATGTCTTCCACAAACAAGATGGTATCAAGACCCTGTATAATGCCCTCCTGCACCGCGGATTTCGGATAATCGAACTTGAAATAACAATGTTGTCCGCTCATTTTTGGTGTTTTCTTTTAAGACCACCCAAGGAATTTTGCACGAAACTTTGTTAGTCCTGTGATTTCAGAGAAAATCATTTAATACATTTTTATATGTTTCTACGTTAAAGTGGGTTGAAAGCGGACGACGATTTTGGAATACGATTACAACTTCATAATTATAATTTCAAAGTCTGTCATTTATGGTTCATTTTCATAAAATTGAGTTCCAAATGGTACAGCAGTTCAAGAGAAGTAAAACTTTGCTTGCATTTATCAGGGTACTATAATAAACTACAATACCAGCGACCAGAATGGTGCCAGTTCAAGGTTAAAAAAAAATCCCGGTTTTTAAAGCAGACCTGCCACTTATTATTCTGACGAAATTTGGTTCAATTGTTCTTGATACAAAAGAGAATATTTTTGAATACATTTGCAATCTGGCTATATGTTCAACTGTGTGTCCTGCTAGTAGCCATCTTGGAAGCTTCATGAACATACTAAACATATATTTTAAGGTAACCACCATCATTATTATTAAGTTCGAATCCAAATTTCTAAGCTTTCTTACAATCGACTTGAGGTGTGCTCTGCGTTTGTCTCTATGTTGTAATTGTCCGTTAGTGCTTTTGTTGGACAATGGATGACAGGGATTGTAAGAGCACTTTGCCAGTTTAATTTATGTTTGTTGACATTCCTGCATCCATGGAAACAAAATTTTTGTAGCGTTGTTCGACGTCTAGAAATGAATTCCGCTCAAACCGGTGCTAGGGGCCGTCTTGATCTTACTCTGAGGTATGAGCACAGCTCATTATTGAGATGAAAAACAACAATAAAGCGTCTGTCCTTAGCTGAATTTTGGCTTTTCTATTTAGATACTTTTGATCAAGTTTAACATATTTTTCGGTTAATGCACTTCCAAATGTTTTAGTTTGATGAGACATGAGTTGTCGAAATGCGCATATGCAGAAAATAAAGAAAA
>MJUU01005818.1:17236-39216 GCA_002080025.1 Modiolus philippinarum
ACTATACTTTATAAGGCCATCATTACAACTATGTAACTATCAGTAATGTTCAAGATGTAAAGTCTGACTATACTTTATAAGGGCATCATTACAACTATGTAACTACCAGTAATGTTCAAGATGTAAAGTCTGACTATACTTTATAAGGCCATCATTACAACTATGTAACTACAGGTAATGTTCAAGATGTAAAGTCTGACTATACTTTATAAGGCCATCATTACAACTATGTAACTACCAGTAATGTTCAAGATGTCAAGTCTGACTATACTTTATAAGGGCATCATTATAACTATGTAACTACCGGTAATGTTCAAGACATAAAGTCTGACTATACCTTATAAGGCCATCATTACAACTATGTAACTACCGGTAATGTTCAAGATGTCAAGTCTGACTATACTTTATAAGGCCATCATTACAACTATGAACTTTGGATTGGATTTGGTATTATAATTGTGCTCAAATCTTTCCCTACATTTAATCAAGTCAAATCCACAAAAATTTCAACCACACAAATACTTTGGTTTTAGGTATTAGTATAATAGGAGTAAAAGCAATAACTTCGTCCAATTTGGAAAGTGCCAAAATTGTCAAACAAAATTACAATAAAGGGCTACGCCAAGTGCAGCATAATACGACCGCAGCATGTCGAATACTGAAATTTGAACAAGTGTAATTCAAAATGAATGAGGACACAGTAAAGAGCTTGATACAGTAATTAAATGGACCAAATAAAGAGCTTGAATCAGTTGCAAATTTGGCACCTTTGGCCCCTTTAGCTCTGAAACAGTAAAAGCTATGCCAAATTTGTTGGCATACCACTGAAAGCTTATATCAAGAAGAATACGAAGAAAAAAAACTGATCGCAATCCGATGAATATTAAAAATTTTCAAATATTTCGAAAAATTACAATTTTGGCCCCTTTGACTCCTTGTAGCTCGAAAACGGTAATAGCTATGCATAATCCACTGACATACTACCGACAGCTTACATCAAGAGGAATCCAAAGAAAAAAATCCTATTGAAATCCGATGAAAAATAGATTTCACATATTTTGAAAATTTGCAATTTTGGCCCCTTTGACCCCTTGTAGCTCCAAAACTGTAAGAGCTATTCAAAATCTGTTGACATAGTACTGAAAGCTTATATCAGGAGGAATTTAAAGAAAAAAATCCCATCGAAATCTGATGAAAAATAAAGATTTCACATATTTCGAAAATTTGCAATTTTTGCCACTTTGACCCCTTGTAGCTCGGAAACGGTAAGAGCTACGAAAAAATCTGTTGTCATACCACTCAAAGCTTATATCAAGAGGAATTCAAAGAAAAAAATCCCATCAAAATATGATGAAAAATAAAAATTTTAGGTTATCTGTAAATTTAGAATTTTGGCACCCTTCGGCCCCTCATAGCTCGGAAACGGTAAAAGCTACACCAAATCCATTAACATACTCCTGAAAGCTTACATCAAGAGGAATCCAAAGAAAAAAATCCAATCGAAATCCGATGAAAAATAAAAATTTTATGTAATCTGCATGTTTGCAATTTTTGCCCCGTTTGGCCCCTCATAACTCGGGAAGAAAACAAATTATCAAAAAATCTGATGGTGCAGCTCCTATTTATTTTTCATACGGAATCCATTGCAAAAAATGGCATTAAATCGGACTCAAAATAAAATTTTTAAAATTCGCCCCTTTTGGACCCCATTTATCTCATGAACGGTACATGCGATGTGAAATCGGTTGGACATATCACTGATCGGAAATTACCTCAGGAGCACACTGAAAGAAACCCCATCAAAATCCGATAATTTATAAAAATTCTACAGCTAAATAGGTGAAAACACCCAATTTTGCCCTTTTTGGCCCCTATTTTAAAAAAACAGAAGGGGCCATAATAACCAAAACTGATCCACACCTTCTTTTTGTGCCAAGGAACATTGTTTTAAAATTTCATAAGGATTGATCAACTTGAACTTTAGTTATTAGCCAAAACTTAAAGTGTCTACAGACAATGACGCCGACAACGACGACAACGACAACGACGACGAGAACGACGACAGCACCATACCATTATACGACCACAAAATTTTTTGCGGTCATATAAAAAATGTCATGATCATTTTCCATGTTTACAGCACTTGAACCTGTGTAAACTGAACCAAACAAAATCTTAAGTCATTAGGGACATGTTTCAATGTATAAACTGAAATATGATCCTCACTTCGATCACCAATGTCAATCTTAACAAACATAATGCCTAATTAAGACAATTCCTAGAAATTCAAATCCATCCATTACTTCTATTCTCCAAACTTCTAATATTTCAAAGACATTCTCGTCTATTGTCAATAACAATGGCAACTCCTTTATTAACTTAACAATAACATTATTAACACATTAAGGTAAAGTTACCGAGTACAAAGACCACGAAGTCCTTGATCTTTGAGATAAATGTAGATTTCTATCTATAATTAGATGCAATTAACAAGATGCAGACTTGAAAAGGTAACAGATACATCGGCAAATGAATACCAAAGTAACAAGCCAAGTGAACATTTAAAAGTTAAGAATATCAAAACTCTTGGCAATACTGAACACCACAAAAATAAACACTTGAATTGTGAACACCACAAAAAATAAACACTTGAATTGTGAACACCACAAAAATAAACACTTGAATTGTGAACACCACAAAAATAAACTTGAATTGTGAACACCACAAAAATAAACACTTGAATTGTGAACACCACAAAAATTAGGGGTATCATCAAATGCTCCTTAAGCACTATCTGCATCTGTATAACAATTTCATTTCAATATGTACAATTGTTGCAAAGCTAATATATCAAAACTGAATTTATGGAAATCTATGGTCATGGGTCTTAACTCTGTCAAAAATTATTCATCCATAACTGACTTATTCTAGAAATTTTTATGTTGCATTTGTATATAGATTTCAGTTCAATAAATGCAACCATTTCAAAGATAAGAGTAAAAAATATGAATTACATGACTTTAAAAGATCATTGGGCATAAATCAATAACACTATAATTCCAAAAATATTCAAAATCAACAAGCCTCTTCTTTTCTCATTCATTGAAATGTGTCTGGGCTCCTTACTGGTATCGTGGTATACATCCATTTCTGCCTTCAAACACATAAGAGCTCCTATCTTGAAAGTCCCAGACTACATCATGCGAACAAGATCATAGTTGCCAACTCACACGCTTTTAGCGTGTAATACACGCTTTTTTGACATTTTACACGCTTTTGTTGATTTACAAGGCGTGTACACGCAAAGTTCAATTTTCACACNCAAACACACGCATTCATGTATGTTACTTGTCATAACAGCAATTCAGTTATTAGTAATGCATATAGTGAGATATACATTTTCAATTATAAAAAAAAATCCACAAAGAATTTAGATAAGAACTTGTAAATGATACTTTGTGTTCACTGCTATGTTACAAATTTAATCAATATAATGAATATTATTACTATGAACCATACAAACATGCCTTGAAATCTGCCAAACAAGCAACACTGGATTAAAATTAAAATTGCCAGTACTAGCTGTTTTAATTTTTCCTTAATAATATTTTTTGGATCTGAAAATAATCTAGTCGCGCGTAATAACACGCTTTTTCAAACTAAAAAGCGTGTAATTACATGATTTTCTATTCTCAGAGGTTGGCAACTATGCAAGATAACCTGAAAGTTTGTCTAAAATCTTGACTTGAAGCAGTTGAGGTTTACCAAACAAACAGATAAGGGAGAATGAAGAAATTAATAACACAAGACGATAGATAGTAATCACTTTGTGTTGACTACTAACAGACAGCCAGAGAAAATTGTTCATTAAATTTCAGAAAATAAAAAAAAGAGGACCAAAAAAAAACAATAATACACATCAATAATGTGTAAATTGACAACAGTGTGTCAGTTACATAATTATGGCGCCATAAGTGTATACCAATCATTTTAAATTAATGAAAAATCGTGCATCACTCTGATTTACGGAGTTCTCATTTGCAATCTCTTAATTTCATCTTGAAATTGGTTTTGTAAAACCATTTGTGCTTCAAATTACTAGATTTGATATCTTAAAGAACTTCATATGTAATGAATTCCTTGCAATTTACCAGTTTTTAATATTTCAACCTTAAATTTGTATTTTGTATTACTAGTAAGATCGTTAAAGAATGGTTTCAATATGTTTTTATGCCAAGTTCCAATATAAAGCAATGAAACCTGTCTAAACCAAACCCCTTTATGAGTAAAAGGTTTGATAACTCTAGGCAGGTGACATACGTTCAGAATATACAGGATATATAAGAGAAGCATACAGACCTTTTTCAGAAATATATGATCAGACAATTTATCTAATTGGAATTCTGGATTAATCCTTATTTGGGGTCTAGGATTTACATTGTCATCTTTGGAGGATTCTGGATTGAAAAAAGTATTTTTACTTGGGAATTCTGGATTTTAAAGTTCATGTCTCAGGATTCAAGGATCAGACCCCTCCTACCCATCCTTGTAAAAGATCAGACCGCCTCCTACCCTTGTAAAGGATCAGACCCCCTCCTACCCATCCTTGTTAAGGATCAGACCCCCTCCTACCCATCCTTGTAAAGGATCAGACCCCCTCCTACCCATCCTTTTAAGGAATCACATGTTTGATTGATGGAGGCATCTTGTTTAGTTAGGATTCAGATTGGAAATTTCACCTTAAGTCTCAGGAATGGTAGATTTTGAGAACTGCCAAATACATGTAGGAGTTAATATGTCTTTTACAATACCTGATATAGGAAAGCCAGAAACTATTTTAAATCTTACGGAACAATTAAACTGCAGAAACCTTTATAAAGAGTGATTAAAATGTCAACAAAACCTTATTGATTTACAGATAATCACTTCACTGAAGTGCTTTAATAAGTTTGAAATAACAAATAAAAATCAAGCTTCCCCTCGTTATTCTTTTAGCTTGTCAAGCTGATATTAAAACAACTAGCAGTTGACATTTATGTTAAAGTGCGCTCATGTTCACATGTCACTATATATTTTGTATTTTTGCTTCAGTTTTCAATATGAAAGTTTCAGCATGATTTTTTTTCTCAAATGCTAACAACTGAATTTGTCAGGCACACATGAATACAAAACCCAACAAAAAATACAACACCGAAAAGGCAAAAAGAATCAGCAATCATATCTAAATAGAACCAAGAACTAGAATACTGATAAAGTCAGGAAAGGTCTACAAAACATAAGTTTTTCCAAACAGGAAGAAGTTGCCTAAAAAAAGAAATCCCATACACCTAATCATTTCCAAACTTCAGATAAAAATTCAAATACAAGCCAAGAAATGCTTGAAGAAAATGAAAATTATTATTGGTTAAAAATCCAAGTATAAGCAAACAAACATCCATTGCCTAAGTCTAACAAACTTGAAAATTGCTTATACAATAACACTTATAAGTTCCAAGCTTCAAGCCAAATTACAACTCATTCCAACTGATACAATTCAAGAAATATCTTTGTCAAAAAATATTTTGTTGACAGACAGACAGACATTGTGAAAACTAATTGACATCTGTATCTCAATGTGGGGCACTCAAAAATATATCACATGGTAACCACAAAGTACAATACATACAACAATAAAAACCAAATACAAGCAATAGCATCCATCACATCTTCTATGAAATAAAGGGCTACGCCGAGCGCAGCATGATACGACCACTGAAATTTGAACAAGTGTTAACTAAAATTAATATGGAAACAGTAATTTGCTGGACACAATAAGAACCTTGACACAAAACTAGAGAAAATCAAAATTAGCCCTTTAAATCCCTAATTAATAGGATATCGTATGAGCCATAAGAAAAATATGTTTCACATATTTTGAAATATTGCAATTTGGTCCCTTTGACCCTTTATAGCTTGGAAACCATAAGAGCTATGAAAAATCTATTGCCATAGTAGTGAAAGCTTACACAATGATAATAATCCAAAGAAAAAAATTTGATGAAAAATGGAAGATTTCATGTATTTCTAATAATTGCAATTTTGGCCTCTTTGACCCCTTATATCTTGGTAACGTTAAGAGCTACGACAAATCTGTTGACCTACTACTGAAAGCTTACAATGAGAGGAATCCAAAGAAAAAATCCCATCAAAATCTGATGAAAAATAAAAATTTGAGGTTATCCGCATGTTTGCAATTTTGGCCCCGTTGGGCCCCTCATAGCTTGGAAAGGAAATCTGGTGGTGCAGCACTAGTTAATTTTTCATAAGGAATCCATTGAAAAAAACTGCATCAAAATCGGACTTAAAATTAAAAAAATTAAAATTTTTGAAATTTCCCCCTTTTGGGCCCCATTTATCTCGTAAATGGTACATGCCACATGAAATCGTTGGCATACTCCAGATTGGAAATTTTTTAAAGAGTACACTGAAAGAAACCCCATCAAAATCCGATAAAAAATAAACATTCTACAGTCAAATATGTGAAAACACCAAATTTTGCCCTTTTTGGCCCCTTTTTTAGAAATGGGAGGGGCCATAAAACTCAAAGCCTTTCCTAGCCTTCCTTTGGTGCCAAAGAACATTGTGTTAAAATTTCAGAAGGTTTGATCGACTGGATCTTGAGTTATTGACCAAAAACAAAAGTGTCTACAGACGACAATGACGACGACAGCACCATACCATTATACGACCACAAACTCTTTTGCGGTCGTATAAAAATGTTATGTTGTTCCAAACATATCAAAAACTGCCTGACCGATAGACATGTCTGGTAAAAATCAAGTTGGTCTAGCAGTATTTTTAGGCACACCAGACCAATTGCAACCAAAAATTTTACCTGTATCACATTGAGCAAAGTTTCTGTCCACAAATTTTGTTCAGTCTTGAAGTTTTTTCTTACTTGCCAGACCAAATGCCTCACAAGTAGTCAGAATTTTTCAGTATGTCTGTATAATTTAAATGCCTGCCAAGTCTCACACAAAATGTATGATATGACATGATGTCAACTAAGCTCTGGACCAATCAAAAATATTTTGGTGCAAGTTCTACCTATAATTCATTGGTTCTGACACATTTACCCACAATGCAGTACTTTGTATTTACCCATGTTTCTTTCTTTCCTGCAGCATCCACAAAGATGAGATGTGTCGTTGTAAGGTAAAGTGTCCCAGTTGTTGACCTCCGTGAATTATACCTCTCTAGTAGTTTCACATTGTCAACCTAGAAAAAAAAACAAAATGCAAATCAGTAAGAAATAGAATGAAAAAACCAATCCCTTAAAGCTTAGAAAATTGAGACAGAAATAAATTTTTGGGTGAATGGAGGAACGAACGGACGGACGGACAGACAAGGTGAATGCATGAGTATACCCCACTCTCTAACAAGTGGGGGTATAATATGATTTAGATGTCAATAACACGACCAGCAGAATTATGAAATTTTTGAAAGTGATCAAGAGATCTCAGATACCAAAGGGTAATATTTCAATCTGAAATCTTATCCAAACAGTGTTCTTCATTTTTAAATCTTGTATTTTTCAATCTCTTTATCAATTTTACACGACTGAATGTGTGTGGGAATCCTGAAATAAAACTTTCCCATTTTTGTACAGGTAAACAGAGGGAAAAAAAGATGCCAAAATCAAAAATCTTTCATCCATTCAATAATGCATTAAAATACAATTTTTTTCATCAACATGATGAACCAGCAATTTAACATTGGACTTCATGTTACTGGTGTTTAACCTGTATGCCATATTACTGAAATGTAGAGGTATAAGATAAGATAAGATAAGATAAGATACTTTATTCCAATTAAGGTCCCATAGAGGGCAAAATCATTACAGTGATTATATAATAGTACATATTAAACTTGAACATATACATAAACTAGACACTTAAAATATATAAATATACTGTGGTATATGATTCCAATATATTTCTGATGAGGATTGCAAAAGTAAAAGCATCATTGAAATCTTAACAGAGGTGTCTGTAATTTCTATATATCTTCCATTTTCAATGGTGTAAGAATATTTTACTGTAAAATACCATTTCTCCACCACCAGACCAATTGTTTACTTAGCATCAGATGTTTGTAAACAATGACAGATGTCAGAATAAATAGTGTGGAAACTTTCTGTCTTATACAGGGATTACAAGACTACAATTTCTTGTACTCCTGAAAAACAGAACTGACTTATCTTTTTATTGAGAAATATAATTCTACAATGTAAGAAAATGTTTGCAAAAGCCCTTTTGTACACTTTCAAATAAAATGTATAAGGTGCTCAAAAGGCAGGTTTTCCGTCATTGCAAATGTTTAATACGAAAAATCAACCAAAACAATATTAGGCCAACAGCTACAAACTACACTTTTTTTTGCTTTTGTAAATTTGTTATCTAGTTGTAAATAATAATTTTGTATTTAAATTGTCAGTGCTGAGCAAAATGTACCAAGTTTTGTGGTCCCACCGTCAAAATAAAGTTAATTTACAACCTGACTCCAAGGAAATTGGCATAAAAAATTACCAAAATCTTCACACATTTTATATTTCTACATTTCATTGTTATAGAAGTCCAACAAAATTTTCCTCAGCTTGAATAATTCCTTTTTCCTCTTTTCCTTTATTTTAGCACACCTTTTTCAGAGGCTTCAGCAAAATTTTTAAACTCCCATAGTTAGTACACTACCAAATTGACCCAAAGTTTTTGAATCAAATCGTATATTAATTTACATCTTTTTTTTTTTAATCAAACATAATAAAAATTTTATATTAAAGTTATGAACTCTGTGATATTATCAGTATTTTTTTGTCAAATTATCTTTTTGTTTATTTCTTCTGAAAATCTACTTCAAATATGTTGAAACTGAAGAATGTATCCCTTTAATACATTAATGCAAGATTCAACATTTATTTTATTATTTTTTTTTTGGTGTAAACTTATTAATGGTGAATAAAAAGATAATAGAGTTGAAGTTGGATGGCTCGAACTGCTTGAACACCATGGATATCTCAAAACTCTTTTTTGAACCCTTTGTTCGAATATTAACAGTTCCATCTCCATGGCTGGAACATACACCCCTCTAGCTCCCAAAAAGGACCCATTGTTTTTATCAGTCCCTTCCTAGTTCAAGCCATGGAAGTCATATTTTACATAAAACATATAAAACAAGTTTGAACATTATTATCCAAATTGATTCCTTGAAAAATGCTTTTTTTGAAATCTTCAACTTTCTCTTTTAACACCGAATGAATCTGAGAACATTTTGTTTTTGCAATATCATATAACATGTTATTGACATTAAAATGAAAATAAAATTTGACTTACTTACCTTTTTATCAATAGTATTTTCTGACGGAAAGTGAAAATCTAAAACATTTCCCATATCATGTATCCATGTATTAGCGATATATTCTAGTGTTTCTAGTTTGTCATGCGTCCATTCTAACACATTCATTTAAATATCAGTCCCAAAACACACAAAATAAAATTTTAATTGTTGATTTCTTTAATTGATATTTGACATATGTAATGAATCGCCACGGTAGATTATACATAAAAATATCAATATAAATTTCCTGTTGGAATATCTGTGATCAATGATTGCTAAATTTCCTACCGATTTGTTTGAATAAATGAGACGATTTCAGATTTCTTTTATAGCACACTCAGATGAATTGAAACATGACGAACCGATAAGAAACATCAAAATGTAGCAAAGTCACATGGGAGAGTGTTGACGATTTTTAGAGTAAACACACCGTCACAAAGGCATACTACAAAGAACTATATATATGACAATTTGCAGAGTATCTAACAATATCCGACTCTGTTAATAATTAATTCACTTAGGTAGAAATCCCTGCTGAGTTGAATTAAAGTAAACTTGGAGGCGAAATTGATTGCTCGATTACATTAATATACTTGATTAGCAAGATTGACATTAAGAAATTTACAATCGCTGCCAGCTTTTAATTTACTAAGAAAAGAGAACAATAAGTTTTTGTATATGTCCAACAAGCAACATGCAAAATTCAAATCCTTTTTAATTTTTCGAAAAATTTAAGCAGCTGGCTTCAACTCCATACACATGAAAGTTGAAGAACTTTTTCTCAGTAGTTTTTAATGAAAATTTATTCAAGTTTATATTTTTCATATTTTCATATTATTTCAAACAAAAATCAACTTTTAAAAAACCTAAAAATTAGACGAGGTGATCCACAAACATGAAATTTTTTTTTACTTTAACTTCAACCTCCATCCAGCAGAATAAATTCTTGATGCATGACGAAGTCTACATATCATAGAAGTGGCATATCGATTGGGAATCTTAGGGAAAACACTATTGATTGGCCACTTTAGTAACATGAGGTATCATATTTTCGTCTTATCCTATTAAGACCATTTGAGATAAATCACTGACTTTCGCAACTATTGGTTTTTGGCACCACACATGAATCATTACAAAAGGCTTGCGGCATTAAATCTTCCAATTATATTTTATGTTTAACTTGATAGTTTAATTTGTGCATTCAATATTCATTATTAACCCATTCCACAATATAATGTTCATTAATTGCAGTCTGCCTCTCCTAAATCTAACTATATTACAGCACTAAAGGGCTTCAAGGAAAATCATGCAATCAGTTAAAAGAAACGGAAATAAGACTGCAAATACTAGGTAAAACAAGACCAAGGTTTTAAAGAAACAAATCCTAGTGCTGTATTGAAGCATACAGCTTCATCCAAATTGAAATCCTTTACATCTAAAAAAAATAATCGCCCCAAAATTACCCCTCCCAACCCATATGACCCATCAAAAAATCTAAGATCAAGAAATCTGAAAATCAGATTCTATTTTCTAAACAATTAACCATTTCAAACAATAAGTTTTGTACAGTTTTTCAAATAAAATATATACATTTTATATTATGAGGGTGGTAAAGAGTTATTTTTGTACAACACAAAAGACCTCTTTATTTTTTGAACATCATTTAATTTATTTCATATGCACTTTCGTACAAAACTTGAAATGAACAACTCACAGTAGAACGGTAAAGTTTTTAGTTTTTGTATATAAAAATGTATATAAAAAGCCATTTTCTTATCACCAAAATAAAAATTTTCTAGCAGAAAATCTGTTTGAGGAAGAATACAGGGACAAACCATGTACACTCTAAAACAGATGGACAAATATTTGAAAACAATGAACAAACAAATGGACAGACAAGAAACAAATAAACAAGTTGACAAATAATGATTCTAATGTGCTTCCCCATTTTCCTTTCCTATAATACAATATAAACAGAGGACTTTGAACATTTATCGATTTTTTACAACTCTTACGTGTATAATCAATGCAAAATATATTCTGAATTTTAACCTCTTTAACTTCAAGTTTAATTGTTCTGTTTTTCCGTCATTAAGTCTCTTGTTTTACTCCATTTTACATAAAAAACAAAACTTCAACATTTAATTGATTGTACATGCAATATAGCAAGCCCCGACTCCTCCAATATTTTCTTCCATCCAGTATAAGTCACTATATGTTACATAAAAATTTAATTTACATGAAAGCAATTAGAAAATTTTGCTTGATAAAAATTTATCATAAAAATTAATCGGACAAAATGATGAATCTATTTTTATATGCAAGACTGACTGTTTTGATAATGTCTTCTATTGATGAATCAAGCAAGCTTTTATTATATAAACAACTAAAACCTAACGAAACCCCCCAAAAACTATATCTTACCTCTATGAATTCTGAATATAGACGTTTAATCACAAAATTGAGAATAAGTGACCATAATCTTTTGATTGAAAAAGGACGACACCTTAAAATACCAAGAGACCAGAGACTTTGCAATTTTTGTAATTTGTTAGAAGACGAGCAACATTTTTTACTCGATTGTAAACATAATTATAATATTAGATCTATATTTTTAGACAATTTAACAGAGGAAAATGATGAATTTAGTAGTTTGTCAATGATAGACAAAATTCTTTATATCTTGAACCCATCTACACCATCCCAAGTAAATAGACTAGGTTCCTTTATCAAAAAGTCACTAGTACTGAGGACAGGGGACTCTTAAATATTTGCTTGTATATATATTGTATTTGTTTGTTTGATATGCCACAAACTTTATAATATTTTACGAAAGGATATGGAGTAAATGAACATAAGACCATAACACATATGTTGACTCCAACGGCAACAATTTTAATGAGCTGTATGGCCATTTCGGAAATTAATTCCTCAACAGCAGCACTAGAACCCAAACAAAGGAAATCCAAAGGAAATAAGTTTAATGACAATAAACTTTTGAATTTGATAATGCTGGATTTCAAGGCAATGTGATATATATAGTTATCTTGATCACAAATGTAAATTTTGTTATGAATGGGAATTATGTTTGTATTATATTTGATTATTGCACTGATATCAAACAGAAATATAAATACTATTGCATTCTGTTGTATCAGNTGACCTTGTGTGCGGATAAACTCAGAAACCGTAATAAATATCTGAATAAATGTAATGAGAAAAATGTTCATCTTCACGAGACGCAACTTTCTTACATTTAGTCCGAAAAGATTCGACGACTTTTTATATGAGTTATTGCCCTTTGAAAGATTTTGAGTTTCCGTTAATGCTAAATACTTCCAAAACGATAAGTGTAATGACCTGAAAACTTCACCATTATTCATGACATTATTTGACCTTTTAAATGATGTCAAGGTCAAAGGTTAGTTGTGACCTTGACCTTTGACCTTGAACCTTGTTAATGGTTAACTTGGAACCCGTAATAGATGGCTGATGAAATGTATTGGAGAAAATGTTAGTCTTATTAAGATCTACATTTGGTACATTGGGTCCAAAATAATTGGACCATTCGTTTTGGTCCTAGCGCCCAAAAACCATTTTTTAAGGTCCGATTTTAGGGTTTTTGCTGATATCTCAAAAACTATTAAAGATACAAAGAAACTATAGAAGATAAAATGTTCAGTTAAATATGGCCGACAAAATGGGGTCAAGGTCAAAGGTCAGGGTCCTTAGCAACAACATCATTTGCCATAAAAGTCCTTAGCAACCATATGCAAAAAGTTTTGTAAAGTTCTAAAGAGAAAATAAATGACATTGCCAACTCGAAGTGACTTTCATGTCCTTAGCAACAAGCTAATTTTTCGAAAAAGTCCTTAGCAACCGATGAGCAAAAGACTAATAAAAGGTTAGAACTTTTGTTTACATCACATTTTTGACCGAAATAGACATCAGAATGAAACCAAACGTTATACTCATGGTGAAAACGGGTGAAAGACCTTGCAATTGTTCTCTGAACAATTGACTTTTTAATTATTATTATTATTCTTTCCGCCACCCTCAGTGACAAAAAACTACGCGACATATCACTTCGATACTTGGTGTGGTGATTCGGTCTTGGAATGGGACCTCAAAGCCGAGGGCCACATATCGATCTATTTTTAGTAACGGAGTTATCTCCCCAATCACTGTTTATCTTGTGTTCAGATCTCCTCATAAACCGTAACCGATATCAAAATTCTGAATGGGGGAAAATGTTCGATTCATCCTCAGGATGATTTGTGATGCAAAAAAATTTTTTGGGGTCGCGACCCCGGTTACGCGTTTTTGACCCCTAAATTTGACGATTTCTCAAAGTTATCGGATTTACACCAAATTTGGTTTCCAGGTAGCTTTCATGGTCCTGATTATATATCTGGAGTCAAAAAAATTTTTTTATCCGCCATTTTCAAAATGGCCGCCGTTCAAATTTTTGATTCCGGAATATCTCGAAAACGATAAAAAATTTCTGAAAACATTATATTGGAAAAATACTCCTCTCATTAAGATCTACATTTGATACATTTACTTGAAACTTCTGTGACTTACCATTTTTGAGTTATAGCCCTTGACGTGTTTCGGTAAATCGGTTTTTCGCGAATAACTATTAAACCGTTACAGATAGAATAGTCAAGTTACATATCAAATTGATCAGTAAGAAGAGACCTTCAATTTGAGTCCAACGTCAAAGGTCATCAAAGTCAAATGTCAAGGTCATAGCCAAATTTTGGTCTTTTCTAGGTAAAATCTCCAAAATGAAAAGAGATAGATGATTAAATACATTACAGAAAATGTAAATACCATTGAGATCTACATTTATTTCATTGGGTCCAACACTTTTGGACCATTGGTTTGGACTTATGGCCCAAAAAACATTTTTCGAGGTCCGATTTTAGGGTTTTTTGCTAATATCTCAAAAACTATTAAAGATACAAAGAAACTATAAGAACATAAAATGTTCAGTTCAATATGGCCGACAAAATGGGGTCAAGGTCAAAGGTCAAGGTCCTTTGCAACAACGTTATTAACCATAAAAGTCCATAGCAACCATATGCAAAAAGTTTTGTAGTGTTGTGAAGAAGAAATAAATGACATTGCCAACCGGAAGTGACTTTCATATCCTTAGCAACAAGCTTATTTTTTGAAAAAATCCTTAGCAACTGTTGAGCAAAAGACTAATAAAGGTCAGAACTTTTGTTTACATAACATTTTTGACCGAAATAGACATCAAAATCAAACCGAAGTATGTAATCGTGGTGAAAACTGGTGAAAGACCTTGCAATTGTTCTCTGAACAATTGACCTTTTATTATTATTATTAAGGTCTTTCACCACAGTGAAAGACCTTATAGTAATTCTTCTGATTATTATTATTATTATTATTATTATAATTATTATTCTTTCCGCCACCGATGACAAAAAACTACGCGACATATCACTTCGATACTTGGTGAGATTATTCGGTCTTACATTGGGATTTCAAAACTGAGGGCCACGTATCGATCTATTTTTAGTAACNCCAAAAGGGAGCTTCCTTTGGTCAAGAAAAACCTTGAGTATCAAAATCATTTAAATCCTTTAAGGCATTTTTAATTTACCATACGACATAGAGCTAATTCTCAAAATATGCACTTTTTCAAATAAAAAAGAAGTTTTTTCCCAAAAATCATTTTCCGATTTTCCTCAAAAATGAAAGGGAGCTTCCTTTAGTCAAGTTCAACTTTGAATAAAAAAATGATAAAAATCGGTGAAGGCATTCTTGAGTTATCGTACAACATAGAAAACTCTGACGGACAGACAGACAGATGGACAGACGGACGGACAGGCTGATTACTATAGGGCGCCGCATGGCGGGGCCCTAATGACTCCTTATGGTTCCTCTTTGACCCCTTATAGCTCAAAAACGGTATGAGCTACACCAAATCCATTGACATATTACTGAAAGCTTATATCAAGTGGAATCCTAAGAAAAAAATTCCATCGAAATCCGACGAAAAACAACAATTTCACGTAATCTGCAAGTTTGCACTTTTGGCCCCTTGGACCCCTTATAGCTCAAAAACGGTAAGAGCTATGACAAATCCGTTGACATAATACTGAAAGCTTATATCAAGAGGAATCTAAAGAAAAAAATCCCATCAAAATCCGATGAAAAATAAAAATGTAAGGTAATCTGCAAATTAGCAATTTGGCCCCGTTTGGCCCCTCAAACCTAGGTAAGCAAACAAGTTACAAAAAATCTAATAGCAGAGTGCCGTGTTAATTTTTCATAAGCAATCCATTGAAAATAAAGGGCTACACTGAGCGCAGCATGATACGACTGCAGCATGTCGAAACACTGAAATTTGAAAAAGTGTAATTCAAAATGAATGAGGACACAGTAAAGAGCTTGACCCATTAATTAAATGGACACAATAAAGAGCTTGACTCAGTTATTAACTGCACACAAACTAAGGAAAAATTAAAATTAGTCCTTATAATTCCTTATATATATCGGAAATGGTAAGAGACATGTCTAATTTTTCAGCATACTACTTTAACTATACAAGAAAGGGAAACCCCATTAAAATCCAATAAAAAAAATAAAAGATTTTACATATTTTGAAAATTGCAATTTCAGCCCCTTTGACCCCTTACAGCTAAGAAACGGTAAAGAGCTATGCAAAATCTTTTGACATATACTACCAAAAGCTTACAAAAAGAAGACATCAAAACAAAAACAAAAAAAAAAAATCAAATGAAATCTCATGAAAAACAAAGATTTCACTTATTTCAACAATTTCAATTTGACCCCTTGTAGCTCGGTAACCGTAAAAGCTACGCCAAATCTGTTGCCATACCACTGAAAGCTTATATCAAGAGGAATCCAAAGAAGAAAATCCCATCAAAATCAGATGGAAAATAAAAATTGTAGGTAATCTGCAAATTTGCAGTTTTGTCCCCATTCGGCCCCACATAGCATGGAAAAGAAACAAGTTGTCAAAAATCTGATGGTGCAGCTCTATGTTTATTTTCAAGAGGAATCAATTGCAAAAAACTGCATCAAAATCAGACTGAAAATAAAAATTTTTTTGAAAATCCCATTTGGGCCCCATTTATCTCGTGGACGGTACATGCCATGTAAAATCGGTTGACATACTACTGATTGGAAATTCAATTAGGAACACACTGAAAGAAACCCCATCAAAATCCAATAATAATAAATATTCTACAACCAAATATGTGAAAACACAAAATTTTTCCCTTTTTGGCCCCTTTTTTCAAAACAGGAGGGGCCAAAATGACCAAAACCCACCCCAGCCTTCCTTTGTGCCAAGGAACACTGTGTTAAAATTTCATAAGGAACTTAAGTTATTGACCAAAAACAAAAATGTCTACAGACGACGACGCCGGACGACGACGACAGCGCCATACCATTATACGACCTCAAATTTTTTGCAGTCGTATAAAAACTGCATTAAAATCGGACAAAATATTTAAACTTTTTTTTTTTGGATTCGCCCCTTTTTGGCCCCATTTATCTCGGGAACGGTACATGCTACGTGAAATCCGTTGCATGCTACTACCTAATTGGAAATTTCCTCACGAGCACACTGAAAGAAACCCCATCAAAATCCGATTAATAATTAAGATTCTACAGACAAATATGTGAAAACACCCAATTTAACCCTTTTTGGCCCCTTTTTTAAAAAGGGGTGGGGTCACAATGACCAAAATTACATTATGTTAAAATTTCATAAGGATTGATCTACTGGAACTAAAGTTATTGTGTCTATAGACGACGACAACGACGACGACAGCACCATACCAATATACGACTGCAAAAATTTTTGCGGTCTTATAAAAAGCACAAGCAAGTTAACATATCCTACAGGTAATTAATACAAGTAACTACAAAATTTTGCAACATTCTGTTGGGTAACTAGTTCCAGAAGGATTGCACTAATTATTGGGTCATTATTAGGTCAAATTTCTAGGTCAAAAAGGAACATTAAAAATAAGCTCCCACCTCAAACTTTAAATCAGAACCCCCAAATTACTTGCTCAAATTTATAACTTCTAAAGGGTCATAACTGATCTAAAATTCATCATTTTTATATGCACATCTAAAAATTATTTCATCAAGATCTACAAGTTTCATGGAATTCTGTTGAGATTTTTGTTGTCAACTTCAGTAGTCACTGGGTCTAATTTCTTAGTTGAAGGTGGAATAACATCATTTGTGAATCTTTACAAAATTTCTGTAATAACTAGAAATTTTTCTGTTTAGCAGTTACGGGAGCTTCATTGACAATTAGGGATGATCCTCCACATCTTATGGCACCAGGTATATAATAATGGTCGTTTGTATGGAGTTTAATACCACTTTCAGCAGTATTTCAGCTATATAATGGTGATATTTGAAGTGGTGCCGGATTTATCAGGAGTACCCAGAGAGAACAATCAAACTTGGGCAGGTATCCCAAATACCTTATCTTGTAAGGCTGCAAGTGCACACCAAACTCAAAATACAGATATGATATAGGCTACAGGTAAGCTAACTACTTTAACCACTTGGCCATCCGGGTCCTGGTATATAATAATGCAACAAGTGAGGACCCTAATAGATGTCTCGCCCATCCCTGCTTGGACTCTAATTGATGTGAAATCTAAGTGAACTAATCAGAAAACTGAACATGCTCACTAAGCCGCGAAATTGAGGTCAAGGACAAAAGTCACCTGCCAGATTGACATGTACTACCACAGATCAAACCACATACCAAATATTATTAATCTACCATTTCTAGTTACTGAGAAGTGGACTTAAGCAGAGAAACTTAATGTGGCCACTAGACCATGAAATTGAGGTCAAGGACAAAAGTCACCTGCCAGACTGACATGAACTACACGAGACCAACCTACATACCAAATATTATCATTCTACCTCTTCCAATTATTGAGAAAGGGACTTAAGCAGAGAAACTTAAACGTTATGTTTGTCAGGTAGCATTTGATTAGTACTACCACTGGACCAAATATGATGATCCTATATCAAATGGTTTTCAAAATATCCTGTATTTAGTAAAAGTTATGCTGTCATACTATGCCCGCATATGTCTCGCTTTCCGCAACTTTCATCACGGGCGAGACCATAAATTGTGAGTCTTCAATGGAAGATGTGTGTCGCCTGCATTGCTGTTGTCGGAAACACAAATATTCCAAGTTGGTAAACAGGAAGTAGGTGTCCAACAGACCCAAATTGGATAAGCACTACTAAAGTCACATACAAAATTTGAAATAGCTGCGATTTGTAGTTGCTGAGTAAAGTGCTACGAACATCTTTTACCAATGGCAGTATTTGTTGCAAGTCGGTAAACAGGAAGTAGATGTCCAAAAGACCTGCTTTAGATAAGCGCAATATGGAACCTAATAATGAAGTCATATATTTAAGTGGCTGTGATTTGTATTTGCTGAGAAAAGTGTTCAGAAAATTTTCACATTAGCAGTATTTGTGGAAAATATTCGAAGTCGGTAAACAGGATGTATATATCTGAAAGACCTGATTTTGATAAGCGTAATATGGAACCTCATAATGACGTCAAATACAAAATCTTAAGTGGCACAATATGGAACCTCATAATGAATTCACATAAAAAAATTCAAGTGGCTGTGATTTGTAGTAACCTGGTACCCTGGGAAAATATTTTCCGTTACGCGAGCTTCACTTCAAATATAACCCCAGGTCATCAGCAATCCCTTACCAAATTTGATTGGCTGTATAAATCGCCATCTTGATTACAAAAAAATGAACTTGCATTTCGCGCGTTTCTTTCAACTGCATCAAGATAGACTGTCTATAATTTAAATAAAACAGCCGACTGCTTTTCTTGTACAGCTATTGAATCGATTAATCGTTTTTTCTAAGATATTGCCATAAGTATTACAGAAATCCATTTTAAAATCAAGTTCATCTCATTTACATTAACACCGGATATGACGTAACGTACCGATATTTCGGAATGACAATACATGACGTCAGATCCTACGTCAATTTAGAGACATTCCGAATGTTGAAATCCGATTCAAATTTGAATCGGATTCAATGCTGGTGACCTGACTCTATATTCGAACCGGAAGCCGCTTACGGTAAAGAGAATATTGAGTCAGGTTCCCAGACTATGATTTGTAGTTGCTGAGAAAAGTGTTACTAATAAGTGGGATGGACAAAAACAACAACGACAACACAAGACGACTAAAGTAATCCCTATATATAGATTAGCACAAAAATGTGCTAATCTACAACCATATTATGAAATACTGTTTCACAACTGTTCACCATTGGCTGAAGAGTTTATTTTACTATGTGTGATCCAAGATTTTGTTCATTTCCTTCCTATGACAGATGCAAAACAGATAACATATCTGAAATTACAGAAAAATTAGTTCCGATTTCAGCCTTCCTATACTTTGGGGTACCCGCTACCATAGTGAAGCAGCAAAATGTGCCCTCTACAGCCATCATCTTTTTCAAGTGTCACTCCATTTTTATGGTGCATTTGTGTGCAGGCTAGCAGAGTCCTTGTTTGCAATTATGCTTAGGGTAAACTCATTAACATAGGGTCCCTAAGGCCGTAATAAAAACAGTATAGATTCTCACACCCGGAAGCCCTATAATTCTTTCACCCACCTAAAAAATAAATAATTTTTTTTTTTTTCAATGACAGCATTTTTCACCAAATTTGATAAAAAATATATAATAAAATTTGCCAATCTGTCCTAAATTTTGGGAAAAATGGATAATAATCTAGGAATTATTCTAATTTAGTCCTAAAGTAAAATTGACAGAGTTATCGTTGGCAATTATTATTCATACATACAAGTACTTGATCAGCTTGGGTGATAAAAGCTGTTAAAAGTTGCAGGGTAATAGATATATATATATTTCCTTTGCTTATATAATCAAGTTTTTCATTATAGAAGGGGGACAATGCTGTTGGTGGTAATGTGACTTTTGTATGCCTATATGCTGGGTTTTATATTTCATGACTGGCTGGAAAGTCTGTGCAGTTAGTGGCATGGGAAATATCTTAACTAAATAAGAAAAAGAAGGGAAACGGGGAATGTGTCAAAGAGACAACGACCCTAAGGGGAGCAATAACAACTCAAAGCCACCATAAGATCTTCAATGAATGGTGAGGAAACCCCACATCCAACGGTAGGTCGGAGTTGGCCCCTAAATAAAANTGGAACCACTTTTAATTTGATGATTTCCAATACATGTTGAAAGAAAAAACACTTTTTAAAAATGCTCCATGTTTTTAAATGGATGATATTTTCCGCGCACAATTATTTACTAGACTGGACCCTTCTGAAATAGGTATAGGCAGGTATATCTTTAAGTCAGATGATAAACAAGTCTCACTTTGGCTTTTACTATGTGCTTGGACCCCCTTTTGATTTAAGAAAAAACATATCCGTAACTGATATAATTCAACAAAATACTTAAAAATGTAATTGAAATATGCATGCATTAAACCTAAAAAGAAATATTTTAAATAAATTGTTATTGTACTGCTAATTTCTATTCGGTGTTTACAAACAAAAAGTTCGTGGATAACAATTGTTAACACCTTGCTATTATTAGGTAGGTCAACTCGGATAATCTAATTCATCCAGTTGCTTTGTCGCCCTTAAAATAGAACAATCCAACACTTAGAAATTTTAACCTGTTTGAAAAAAATTGTGAAAATGCACATGACTGCAGACTTTTTTGCATGTTGTATACAGCGAATTCAACGTTTTTCAGTTATGTATGATCATTCTTGATATACATTCCAAATATGATAAAGATCAGTGTAAAGATAAAGCTGAAATTGTGAGCTTTTCATTATCTATAGGAAGTGAAACCTACTTTATATGCCTATGTGGTATACTATAGTAAGTAAAAGTCATCATGAATGGTCCGTTTCATATATGTCAACAATGTCTGTTTCAATTTCAGATGATGATGTGCAAAACAAATCAATGAAAATCAATAATATAAAAAAACTAGAGTAAGGACTGTCGGAAACGACAGTGATCCCCGCACCCCCTGTTTGACACAGAAAACAGCTATAGACCCTGGGAATAATTTTTCTTAACATTTTTGAAATTAAACTATTGACAGTCACTATTTTTACCATAAGGAATTAAGGAATATATGGTTGTTAGGCAGGATTCCAAAAAATAAGTAGTCTTTGAGACTTTCAGGAATTTTACCAAACTTGGAATCATATATTTTAAAAATCAAGTTTGTGAAATATTTCTTCTAATTCTAACAAATTTTTTAACTATGGTTTCAATGTAGAATTCCAAAAAATATGTGGTCTTTGACACTTTCAGGAAATTTACCAAAATTGGAATCAAATATTTTTGAAATTCAATTGGTGAAAATGATTGCCCTAATGGAAACAAATCCTAACAGCATGGTTGCTAGGTAGAATTCCAAAAAATATGTGGTCTTTGACACCTTCAGGAAATTTACACAAATTGGAATCAAATATTTTTGAAATTCAATTGGTGAAAATGATTGCCCTGATGGAAACAAATCCTAAC
>MJUU01005820.1:6603-17823 GCA_002080025.1 Modiolus philippinarum
TCAAAAACTGATAAAAAATCCAGAAAAACTGGGACGTAACTTACATTCTTTACGTAATAGGGGATATTGACAGGATATTCTTCAGGATTCCGTTAAATTGGCATTGGGATCCAATGACCTGAAGATATTACAGATATACTGGCCTCTCACTGATACTGCCGATGTCTACTGAAATCTATGATAATTCTTAATCAAACCCTTTGGGGAGTTTTGAGTTTGATCTTTATTCCGTAGTGCGACAGTGTTTTACCAGCAGACTAGGCTCCTTGAGCTAGCCGGCAGTTTAGCGGCGAGCACTCCTCGACCCATCTTTCTAAATTACGTTGTGTCTTTTTCTTTCCTTCTCAAGACTGTGGTCTTGGAGTTAGTAGTCTACCTGTATTGGGTTTTATTTGTATGTTTTATTACACTATAGGGAAACGGGATAGAGAAAGGGGAGGTTTGGGTACCCATAAACCGGTTTAACCCTACCGCTAGCTCTTGCTAGTGCCGGTACCTAGTCCGGCTATCCCGAGTTCCTATCGTTGTCCATGTTTGTCTTTTGTCATTTTATTGTTTTTCTCGTGCGGTTTCCTGGTAGATTGTGGCATGTGATTGTGGTTTACGGCCATTGTAGGTGTTTCCTGTTATCTTTCTTATATTAAAGATATAAGTACATTGTTATAGGCAGAGAACAAGCATACTTTGTGAAATACGACTCAGAATCACAGAAAAAATATACAGAGGAAGAAGTGATTAAAATGTTAGAGTTTCTGATCGACAATATATTTGTCCAGTTTGGAGGACTTGTTTTTCAACAGACTATCGGAATTCCAATGGGCACAAACTGTGCACCTCTTTTAGTCGATCTACTCCTCCACTCATATGAAGCTGAATTCATCGAAGGGCTTCTTCAAAATAAAGATAATTTATATATTGTTTAAATTAACAATCCTCGCTTTGGTGATTTTCTTCATCTTATCTATCCAAAAGAGCTAGAAATTGAGGATACTACAGATACTTCCACATCAGCCTCGTTCCTTGACCTTCATCTTGAAATTGACAAAAGAGGTACACTACAAACTAGGCTATATGACAAACGCAATGACTTCACTTTTGCAATAGTCAATTTCCCCTTTCTTTGTAGCAACATTCCAAAAGCACCAGCATACGGAGTTTACATCTCCCAACTCATTCGCTACTCAAGGGCCTGTGGTCGATACAGTGACTACCTTGATAGAGCTCGGTTGCTTACAAATAGGCTACTTAAGCAAGGGTATGTTGCCCATAACTTGAGGTCATCACTACAGAAGTTTTACGGTCGACATCGCGATCTTGTGGACCGCTATGAGATATATGTTTCCCAGATGACAACAGATCTTTCTCTTGGCCACTAAAGTTTGATTTTCCTCTACCGGATTTGACTTTACTACCGGAGTTGACATGTTCAACACGGCGGGTGTCTTATAAGAAGCAGGAGATGCTTACTCTACCGGTGCACCTGATCTCACCCATGGTTTTTATTGGATCCGTGTTGTTCATTTTTGTATATGTGCGTGTCTTCATTTTCTTTTCTGTGCTCATGTTATGTCTTCGTTTCTTCGTTTTTCCGACGTTGCCATTGTCCTTTTCAGACTGACGGTTCGGTTCTCACTTACTTTACATATAACAAATACATCATTACATTAAAACATGCAAACATGCACACAATGTTAAATAATGAGGATAAAACACAAATACACTTAAAACAGAAGCACTAACTAAGCACATAAAACATCACATACTAAAAGCACTAAACACAAGTACCCACATAGGTTACATACAGCAATAAGACATAAGCATGCATACAAATCACAGAAAAATAATAAAAGACATGCAATACATTATACTAAGAGCTTAGCTAAGCACGCAAGAGACACGAGATTTTTATCTCGTGTCACGATTGGTTTAAATTGATCATTACATCTTCTTACTTAAATAATTCTGCGCCCTCTAGCGGCTGATCACCTCTCGAGGGCTTGAACTCGTCACATGTTAAAACTCTGAAATAGGTGACCCATCAGCAAGCTTCAAATTCGTGAGTCTGCGCAATAGCACATGCCGGTTGTATACAAACATACAAGTTCACGATGCGATGTTTAGTATGGAGACAAAATATAAGTTAAAATTCGAAAAACTGCAAATTAATTTATATGATTAATCTTAAATTGAAAAAGACACATTTCTTGTGCTGCATATCGACAATGGAAAGGACAAAAATTATTATTTATAAATTAAATACCCATGATTTATAGCTCAATCAATACATCCGGTTGAAGGATTTCCCAGGTGTATGCATTCAGGCCTTAATGGAGCGATTGTAGTGAATGGAATATAGCGACTGAATTATTCGGGTTATACATCTCCGTGAAAATCTCGTAACAAACGAAATCTCGACCGAGATGAATGGTTTTGACACGAGATTTTCATCTCGTGTTTTGATTGGTAAATTTGGTAATTACACCACATCGAGATAGATAGTTCACATGATGAAGTCTCGTACGAAATAAAATCTCGACCGAGATGAAAAGTTTTGACACGAGATTTTCATCTCGTGTCATGATTGGCTAAAAATAATTATTGCATCTCGGTGAAAACTTACAATCTCGATCGAGATAGAGGGTTTTACGCGAGTTAGAAGGTTTCTAGATGCCGAGATAAAAGGTTTGTAACGAGATACTAGGTTTCTCATGCGAGATACTGGGTTTCTCGTATGCTGCGAAATTTCAATCTCGGCGAAAACCCCTTAATCTCGATCCCGATCGAGATGATAGGCTTTTGAGCGAGAAACCTAGTATCTTGTGCGAGAAACCAGATATCTCGTCGAGATGTTATATTTCTCGAATTTTTGTGACTTTCGCGTGCCATATCTTTATGTTGATATGTTACCCCTCTTTTGTCGTTCGGGATAAAACGTTCGTAATTAAGTGCCAGGCCGTAATAAAAATAATATTTATATATTGCTCATTTCTTAACTATCACTTTGCAGGAAACAAGATATAATTGCTAATGTGGTCTTCTTATCCAGTAAAATAACAAGAATTTTTATTTAAACACATAACTTTAACAAATTATATTTTTCATAGACAGGCAAAAATACTCCAAGCCAGTGAAAAATGATATCTTTATGACGTTCAAAATTACACCTTATCTTTTAATAAATATTATAATATTGTTATTTCCATTTCAATTTCCAACCGTATATTGTGGAAAATATAAGGAAAATTCGAAATAAAAATCAGAGACTGGGCGAGTAAAGAGAAATGTCTGAACCGCAACCGAACTTAATGAGATTATATAAAGTAAAGGACTAATAATACTGGTGATAAAATGAATAGATCGATACCAATAAACTTAAACACACCAGTTATGTTTCAATAAGAAAATGTTAATTTATAACAATAGAGACGGCGTCGTGCAGATCGTTCAAAAACTATCACGAATATGATCTACGTTGAACTCACAGTTTTTTATCATTATGATAACTAAAACGATTTCATATTAAATGAAAGCTTCAATTTTTTGTTGGTTGATTTAGAAATAAAACAGTAGCCATACATTTATATTATGTTTACCACGGGATGGAACTTAATGGCAAATAAATGCCCCCCCCCCCCCCCCATAAAGTAAAAAAGTGAATAAATCAATTGAAACAAACCACATCAAATAACCCGAATATCAATAAACTAAGATTTTATAAGAAGACAAGGACATGCCATTGACCAACATATTCCTCACTTGGGACAGGCGCAAAAATTGCGGTGGGGGTTAAACTCGTTTTCTTGTGTTTGGATACAAAGCTATTGAAGGCCTTCATATTAGAATCGTGATTAATCTTTATTTCTATATTTGTTTTTGGAGCCATTAAACGTCACTTCATTTCCAGATTAATCGAGGACTGCACATCTTGTCAATGTTTGAGTGAGGATACAGAAAACAAGATGCGTTTGTGAAATACTACATATTCCCCCAGATTCTACAGTAAAATATATGAAAATACCCAATTTCACCCCTTTTTGACCCCTATAAACTTGACCTTTGACCTAATTTTTTTTGCATATTTATGTTCCTCTTGACAAGACCTATACACTTGCCATGTATTAAAAGTCTATCTTACATAGTTCAAAAGTTGTTTATTACCATAAAAACACCCAATTTAACCCCTTTATTCTGCAATAGATAAAGCCTCTTTGGGATCTTGTTTATCGAAATGGTTTTAATTATTAAAAGTAGCTGTTTAAACATGCTATAAGAAACTTACAGAAAAATACTGCATCAAGATCCGACAAAAAATTGAAAAATTCATTTTTCCATTTGTCACACTTTTGGCCTCTTGTTTCTCAAAAACGGTAAATGCTACCTCAAATCTGTTGATATACTCCAGTTGCGCAATTTTATTAGCAATAACATAAAATAAAACCTATTTTTTTAACCTCTGTGACCTTGACCTTTGACCTGTCTAATTTTTTTGCAAAAATTATGTTCCTCTTGGCTAGACCTATACACATGCCAATTATCAAAAGTCTACCCTATATAGTTCAAAAGTTATAGCCAAGGTTAAAGTTTCGGACGCACAGACAAACAGACAGACAGAACAAAAGCAATATGCCCCCCGATCCTCGATCTGGGGGCATAAAAACGATCAGTGACAAAGAAAATCCAAACAATCGCATACAAATTCTGACTGCATATACTCCAGTCAAATCTATTTTAAGGAAATTAGAAAAACGATGAAAATATAAAAAGTTACAATAAAGAAATTACCAATCATCAGCAGTTGGGTAAATATACAACGGTCGTTAAGGGAGTACGAGTCTCAAAAATTTTGTAATTAGAATTAAAATTCTGACCTTTTGTCTTGAAGAGCACATCTAATGAAACAACTTGAGCAAAAAATTTTGAAAATCCATGTAGGAATTTTTGAGATATAAGACGTCAAAATTTTGGCGGGAAACAGATCTCTCTAGAGTTTTCCTTCAATTTGCATAAGATGTTTATAGGCCTTTAGATATATGAAATTATAATTCGAAGTTGATTAAATTTTATACACAGCCTATTTTATGTATTTTGAAGTGACTTATGACCAAGAAAATGTGATCCATGTGCAAAAAATTTTAGCACTTTTTGAATGGATAAAACCCGAGGATATAGAATGCTTCTGAAATCTGAGGCTCGTACTCCCTTAATCATATTCCTTCAGTATTCTACTGTCGTTGTTACACTAGTTACTTATTTCAAGAGAGAAAAAAATAACCGGATGAATCGTTATTAAAAAATATTTATTCGCTATCGACAACGTGACGGTACCAACATTGCACAAAAATGTAACGTTTTACCTAACAAATAATTAACACTGCAAACAAACTTAATAAATCAATACTTTATTTATTATTTGGACAATGCCTTTACTTTATGCAAAATTGTAAAAATTCAGGTCCTTAGCTGCGTCGAATGATTCTTGTATAAAGTTTCCAGCAAATGCATAGTATATTTTCACCAATGAGTACCTGAATTGCACCAATGTTGGAAATTGGGGTAATAGCAAAAGTTGTCAAGAGCCGAAGTTTATGAGACAAAAACACACAAGGTGGGTTGATTGGTTAATTGAATACTGTTTAACGTCTACTGTGCAATATTTTAGCTATATCAAGACGAGAAGAGGTTTGTTAATAAATAATCACTTTGGGGTATGGAAAGGGCCATGGGACGGGAAATTCTGACTGCCACTTGATAAGTAGGATGAAATCGAAAGGGGCGGGGAATTTAGCCATGTAGCCAATCACCTACGGAACACTCAAAAAAGAGCTTGCTACAAGGGTTCTTTAACGTGCAGGAAGCGTGTCATTTCTTCCAACACGTGGACCTGAGTTTACATCCCATCCGAAAGATGGGTTGTGTATTTATTCATCCCGTACAACCACGGACATTCAGTTTTGGAGAGGTTGTACCCCTTAGCCTGGAATACTTGGTCCTATTTCTATATCCCGGGGTTCCCTCGGGGTCCACACAAGGTGGAAACAAACGAAAAATTGTTGGCCGCAATGGTCCTGACTTGGTACAGACCTTTCAAAAGAAATGTTGGGTTAAAACTTTTTTTGGCATGCCAAAACCCCCTTCCTTTGCGGTAGAGTCCGGTAGCAACTCAACATTAATTGCTATTCATTGGTTGTAGACAGTTAAAAGAAATGATCATCCCAGTAATAGGTAAAAAGTCTTGAATCAAGGTTCGGTCAGAAACTTCTAATATTTTGCACAATGGACTGATATCTATCAAATAACTTTTTAAATGATCGTATGAGACAGAATTTTCTTGAAGCCTTGATTAATAAGGCGGCCTCGGAGATAATTATGTCTAATTAAAAAAAGTCTGTATAATTTGTGCTACCTCTCGCGTAACGTATCAACTGTAAAACATTCACTACGTAAGAAGGAGAATCTGGAATATAACTGTCCATGTAAGGGATATTGATAATCGTAACTTTTGTCGTAAATTTTAGTACTGAGATGACCAATTTCATCAAATTTGATTCAATCCAAAAAGATGTTGATCTACTGGTTTCTGTAGTTCCCTTATCTCTAGTTCTGGTGGATATATCAATGGGATCCATTTAGCAAAAGATGCGTTGTTGATGTAATGAACATCATCAATATATCTATAAGTGAAATTTGGGGCTATAGCATCTTTTATTTTTTTATCTTTTACGAGTCCCTGAAGAAATTCAATTTCGTAAGAATATAAAAACATGTGTGCGAGTAGAGGACCTCGATTAATGGTATGACAACTTGCTATTGATAAATAGCACTTCGAATAGTAACAAATATGTTATCAATTAGAACATCAAGCACACTTTTCCTTTTCAATTGGTTTTTGTAAAATAATGTGGATTTATTTTTTATTTTTACAAAAGGATATGGAGTAAAAGAACATGAGACCATTACACATATGTAACTTCAACTGCAATGATTTTTATGAGCTGTATGGCCATTTCGGAAAATAATTCCTCGTCAGCAGCACTAGAACCCAAACATTGCTATATGGTGTGAGGTTCTTCAATGTGTTGAAGACCGTACGGTGACCCCTAGATGCTTTGTTTTGGGTCGTTTTAACCTGGATATGGGATGTTGTCTCCTTGACATTTACACCATTTCCTTTCTTTTACATATAGGAAATCCATAATTTCAAAACATTATTAAAATGCATAACCATGCAATATATTAGCTACGCGATGTTCAATAGAATAAAGATCCACACACTACAGTTTCTTCGAACACTTTGACATAATTTCAAACTTTAAGGTAAAAATGGATGTTTTCTAAAATTTTACCTTTCCTACATGTATATAAATGGTTTTACTTGTTCATATATAATTTAAAATGTAATTTCTCCAAGACTTTGTCACCCAATAATATGTGATATCAGCGATGCTCGAATATTTTTCATTTTTTAAATGTGTGACCAGGGGGGAAAGTCATAGATCTTAGAAGGGGAAAGCAGTGGTTATAGATTTTGCTTTCTTCCTGGTAATAATACGATTTCGTGACATATTTTGCTGTGTCTTTGATGCTTAAACCTTTTTTTAAACGTGTATTGACTTCATTTGTCGCTTGTGGCAAAGAATTACCCGATAATTTCGTCAGAGGAATACAGCTTAAAAAACTGTCGTGTATAAAAGTTGCAAGTAAAATATACATCCAGTCACTGGTATCCTTCTTGTAGACTGCATCGTATTTTTGCTCTCATTTAGGTGCATTCTCTAAAACAGTAAAGCAAACTAGATACATGTGCTTTCCCCCCGCGAAGATATATGACTTCCCGGTCACACATATACAAAAAGTGTCAAATATTCGAGCAACGCTGATATTACACATTTTTTTTAAGATAAAGTATTGGTGAAATTGCAGTTCTAAATGTATATGTACAAGTAAAACGATTCATAAACATGTTTGAAAGGTAAAATTTTAGAAAATACCGTTTTTAGCCTGGAAGTTTGAAATTATGTCGAAGTGTTCGGAGTGCATCTTTTTTTGTGTTGACCATCGTGTAGCCTATATATTGCTGGGTTCCGTGGTATATAACATTTTTACATTTTTGCGTTTGAATAATGTGCAAACTTACCTTTTCTCCAGCCAACAATGCAAAACTTGTCAAAAACTCCCCCCCAAGCATATATGCTTTCCCCCCGCAAAATCTGCTGGTACGCTGTGATCTTTCCTTATTTGGATTTTTGTATAGTTTTGGTTCCCAACATAGGTATTGCATGTCTTGATTGTTATTTTTAGTATGGATGTTCAAAGGGGACATGAATGACGATGTTATTAGAAGCTTGGTCTGCAGATACAACAACATATTTGTCATGTAATGTAGAGGGGAACTTACTAGCTTCATGATCTCCAAATACAGACTTAGGTCGATTGTTTACACATCTGCGTAGTTTGTTTACACGACTCCGCACTGAAGGTCGAATAGATCTTACACAATCTGACAAAGACTCAAGTTCTAGCTCTTGGTCCGTCTGTCTCTTAACCCACGCTCTGGTGTTATTTTCAACATTGTCCATAACGGGATAATGAAATTAAAATTCCAATGAATAGGCTGTGGTTCTCGGAAAATTGAATTTTGTTGCTTGATTTTATTTTTTTATTATTTGCTTCATGTTTGAATATTTAGTTACTCATACAAATGTTCAGCAGTTAAAACATTTTAGTCAACATCAATTTAGATTAATTTCATTGTTTTTTTTTTTATTTTACGACAATAGATTGTTATTTTTATTTCGCAAAATGTCAGAAGCAAAAAATATGAATGGAATTTCTTATGGAATAACAATATGTTTATTTTTTTTCAATTCGAGCAGCAGTCGGAAAATGGTTATTGCATTAGTAGCATGCTTTCTGTTGTCCCCGGTTATTTTGTATTTTGTCTCATTTGTTGGAGATGGTTTGTTGATACCGATACCAAAATGGCGGGTCGGTCGGGTTAGTTCTTGGAACAACTTTAAAATTTTTGCTTTCGCACTATGAAATATTTATTTGTTTATAATAAACAGGTTAACAACAAAAATTAGGATCACAAGTGAGGAAAAAGGATATTTTTGCAGTCGTCGCACAAAATTTATTTCATTACGTCAACAAAACACTGCGGATTTTGCTCTTTATTCTTTTAATCTCTTTGGTGAAGATACTTTTATTCTAAATTAATAATGAAAGGATCTGGAGAAAATGCACATGAGACGAAGTCTTTACAAAAACATGGTATATATAACAATGGAACAACGCTGTTACAGCTCTTCTTTATCTTAAAGTCACAATGAGGCCAAAAACAATGAGCTTTGCGCATACCTCATGGTAAGTTCAATACGGCTCCTAGCACCGGTTTGAGTGGAATTCATTGCAATTTGTATAAAAATATCAAATCAATGTCTTATTACGCCAATGGATGCGAGATAGTGAAAAACAGAAAAAATTACTGGACATGAGCTCTTACAATCACTATCATCCGTTTTCCGAAAAAAAAGCCCTTATGTCCTAAGTGAATAAATACAACACAAAGACAAACACAGGGTGCTTATCAAGTCAATTGTAGGATACTTGGTATTGTAAAATATTGAGATGCGGGCTCTATAATTAGATGGCTAGAAAATTATTTGGAAATTACTAAAACAAAAAACAAAACAAAAAACAATATGCAAAAATTTGAAAGTATGACAGTGTATCCATATGAGATATTCTCTCCAGAACAAGAACACCATAATTGAAATATATTTTGAAAAATAAATCTCTTACACAGGGGGTTTTATTACGAACTCCACACTCCACACTGAATGAGAATCAAATTCCAGTCTTAAATTAACAATGAAAGGATATGGAGTAAATACACATGAAACAAAATCTCTACAAATACATGGTAAACCATGAAACGGAACATCGATTTTTTTCTCGTGTAGAGGGCTTAATTTACTGCCCCTACCCATTTTCACATTTATTATTTCATCCCACTTTTGTCTTTGTTCTTTACGAGGAACGTCAAAGTTATTTTACCTGTATTCCACCTCTGACGTGACACTTCACATCTAAGCTTTTTTTTTCTTTTCCATGGCCCTTTGAAGACATCAATGTCAATGATCTTGACCCATCCCCACCTCTGTCTTTTGTTTTTCAATTTTGGTTTTACGTTTTGACATAATATTTGTATGTATATCCCGAGATATATTTATACTTTTACCTTTTATCGCAGTTCGACAAGATTTTTAACTTGTTCTTTTATTCATGCTTACACGTACTGCTTCAAAGCCTTTTACGTTCTAGATTGTTAAAAAAACTTGGCATTATGGTAAGTGAGAACCGAACCGTCAATCAAACGAACGAACAATCCATGGACAGTGGCAACATCGGACACACTAAGAAACAAGGACGCCACTTGAGTACGGGACAAAAAAGAAAAATGAAGACACACATACAGATAAACAACACGGACCCAATAAAAACCATGTGTGAGATCAGGTATACCGGTAGAGTAAGCATCTCCTGCTTCTTCTAAGACACCCGCCGTGTTGAACATGTCACCTCCGGTAGTTAAGTCAAATCCGATAGAGAAAAAACAACCTTTAGTTGTAGAGGGAAAGATCTGTTGTCATCTGGGAAACAGATATCCCATAGTGATCTACAAGATCGTAAAACCTCTGTAGTGATGACTTTAATTTTTTTTTGTAACGTACCCTTGCTTAAATAGTAATAGTCTATTTGTAAGCAACTGAGCTCTATTAAGGAAGTCACTGTAACGACCACAAGCCCTTGAGTAGCGAATGAGTTGTGAGATGTAAACTCCATATGCTGGTGCTTTTGGAATGTTGCTACAAAGAAAAGGGAAGTTGACTTTTGGAAAAGTGAAGTCATTGCGTTTGTCATACAGGCTAGTTTGTAATGTACCTCTGTTGTCAAATTCAAGATGAAGGTCAAGGAACGAAGCCGATGTGGAAGTATCTGTAGTATCCTTAATTTCGAGCTCTTTTGGATAAATAAGATGAAGAAAATCACCAAAGCGAGGGTTGTTTAGTGATAAAATATCATCTAAATAACGGAAGCTGAAATTAAAGGACTGGACCAGTTTTTTGTCTTTATTTTGAAGAAGCCCTTCAATAAATTCAGCCTCATAAGAGTGGAGAACTAGATCGGCTAAAAGAGGTGCACAGTTTGTGCCTATTG
>MJUU01005820.1:22118-32591 GCA_002080025.1 Modiolus philippinarum
ACTCCAATTTTATCGTGATTTCTCGGTGTCACATGACGAGACTTACAGACCCTATTAACTTTGATGTTAAAATATGCCTGATACATTAATATCATTTATTTCATTACGACATATTTTTTTTCCGGTGCAAGAATTCAAATGTATGTTTAGATTCTAAAAGACATATTTTCACATATGCCCCAAGTTATGATTGGCTGAATCTTTATATATTTGTTGTCCCAAATTTATCTCTAAAAGTACAATAGGCTACCGACGTCATTTCGCACTATAAGGAAATGTGATATTTATATGTGACGGGCGTGCTTTAGACATCGTTAATGTGAAAGTATAATAGAAACAGACACATTGAATTGATATACAATAGTGTAGTTTTGTAAAAGCAGCATAAGTTAAAAAGACTTGCTGTGAACATTTTTTCCTCAACTGTGATATTATATGTCGTCAACATTAATGAACGAATTAAACGGTTTGAATTAACTTTTTATGCAAAATACTTGATACATTTGGGCGGAAGAGCACCAAAGAACTGGATTATACGAAGAACCAGGACAGATATACCAAAACAGGATCATAAACCATGTAAATGAATAAAAGGCTCTTTAACAGCAAGTCATATTTTCTATATGGAAGATGCTCTTTTCATTTACATAAATGTAATTCTTATATGATTTGCATAATAAGAAATACGCTGATATGATTGGTTGAATTTACTTCCGGTATCAATTTCTGAAGTCGTTTATTCTTCGAAAGACGACGTTGACCGAACTACATTTAAGTTTACCTTATAAATTCATACGCCGAGTGAATCAAATAGAACAAAAACGTGTGATTGGTATTATAAAAGTAAGAATTTAATTACTTATCATCAAATTAAATATTGGTCCCGTTTATTTATAGGAATTTATAGGAGTATAAACGGGACCAAGTCACTCACAAACATATCATAAAAGTCCTTCGGACTTTTATTTGTTTGTGAGTGAATAGGTCCCGTTTATTTATAGGAATTTATAGGAGTATAAACGGGACCAAGTGACTCACAAACATATCTTAAAAGTCCTTCGGACTTTTATTTGTTTGTGAGTGAATTGGTCCCGTTTATACTCCAATAAATTCCTTTGAAACGATGTTTAATCCTATAATTCATTTTTATATACAAACAACATATTAGCATCACCGTACAATTGTTAGAAAGTCTTTTTCATCGCAATATGTATATATATTATTTCTATCATAGTTTGTATCTTTTCAAGTATGTATATAATTTTTTCCTCTGTAAAACAGTTTACAGAGGTTAGTGGTACTGAATTCAGATACAATTCTACTGGCCCGTCAAGAGTTGTAATTCCACGTGTGACGCAAGACCAAATTTTAACACTGTACATGTAAATTTTGGCTTCAGGCAACGATGGATATACTAATTGACCAAGACCTACTATCTCGTCAAAGATACAAGGGTTATTCACCTTTCCAGACTGAACCACTATTGGCACTTTCGAATTATTAATTAATGGCTTTTTATCTGAGTTCCGTCTGAACTATACTGGACCTATTTTTTACCAACTATGGGGTGAGCGAAGCGAACATGGTTGGTACTTGTAAACACTTTTCGTCCTGAAGCGGAAGTGGGAGGAGCTAAAGCTGTATGCGAGGTTTCGAAACTGAAACCGAATGTTGCACCGAAGGCGCGACCACACCCAAACGGATACTGAATGATGAATAAATAGTATTATTAATTTATCATTATGTTTCGTGCCGAAGGCACGACCGTATCAACAAACAGAAAACTGGTCTGTATACTGTATTTTCGAACACGAGATCACACGACACAACACGAGACAACACGAAATCACACGAGACGGACAGTTTCGTATGTGTAAATTAATGATTATGGAAGTAAATGTCGTGCCGAAGGCACAGATAATATGAACAAATTGATACAACTGTCGTGCCATTGGCACAGGCACGACCACTACCAACATAAATAAAGAATAAATAACAAAGATAGTGTGGTTCCCATGACAACGCGTTCGTCATTCGGTGGCAAACATCGGGTGCCCGTAGAAAAATATTTCACCCAAGTAGGCCCATATGAGTCAACTTAAAGACAAAGCCACGCCCACTAGGATAAGGATAAAATTGTCGTTCTGAGGGCACGGACATTGTACCTTTTAGCAAACAATGAATAGAGTTAACGTGCCGAAGGCACGTTATGAGGAAGCCCATGGCAACGCACCCCTCAAGTATCATTACATGCAAGAAAACGGCGGACGTAGATCTCATGACAACGTAAATAAAGATGTCTTACCTTGAATTCAGTTAGATATTTCCTTTTTCTTGCCTTAGGCCAAGGCTATAGTTGATAGCCTACTGGCGTGAATATTTGACTGAAAACTTTCAAAATGAAATTGCATTACGCTTTTAAACATAATAATGCTCAAATTAATGTGAAAATCGTCAATCTTCAAATGAAAACAACTAAGCGTCTGCTACACTACACCGGAAATATGTTCAACTGTACTTCAAGGGTCGACAACTACAGAAGTGCTGTTGAGATTGCAATGCATTCAGAAATAGCATAAACTGGTGAAATGTATATGTTTGGATTAGAATATCTAACTATTAATAAAAGAGTGTATTTAGGAAACTTGAGTACAGCTGTCAAGTCTCACGATTTGCTATATTATCAATAAAATAATATTTGATACAGTGATGACCATTGATGTGATAACATAAATATGGGGGAGGGTCAAATATAAATATTTCCACTGCTTTATATATTTACTGAAGAATTGCAAGTTTCACATGTCTCAAATTATCAAATTAACCCCCTCTCGCAGCTCTGCTGCAATTTTCTTGTTTGGAATCAAAACCATTACTTTGAGAACATTGGAAAAATTGTATCACAAGATTAAAAGTCGGTAGGATGTTGCGTCCTTTATATCGGATCCCAATTTCAAACCTTCGTACTTAAACAATCGGTTTAGTTTCAAAATTAGATTATTATTGGAGACTGATATACATTGGTTATACCTGGATGTATACATTATACCTGGATGTACACACTGATATACATTGGTTATACCTGGATGTATACATTATACCTGGATGTACACACTGATATACATTGGTTATACCTGGATGTATACAGTATACCTGGATGTACACACTGATATACATTGGTTATACCTGGATGTATACATTATACCTGGATGTACACACTGATATACATTGGTTATACCTGGATGTATACATTATACCTTTATGTACACACTGATATACATTGGTTATACCTGGATGTACACATTATACCTGGATGTACACACTGATACACATTGGTTATACCTGGATGTACACATTATACCTGGATGTACACACTGATATACACTGGTTATACCTGGATATATACATTATACCTGGATGTACACACTGATATACATTGGTTATACCTGGATGTATATACAGTGTAGATACATACATAGATCCCAAGTTTTCTAAAGTAAATTATTCGTCTTTCCATAGAATTTTAGAAAAGATTAACGATTTTGAACTAGAAATAAAAGGAACGACAGAAACCACTAGGTCTACATCTTTTTCTTGTACTTACATCTCGAATGTTTCGAAAAAAGTCATCCCAGTACTAAAATTTACTACAAAAGGGACGCTTTTATTTTAAATTTATCCATTTCCCTAACATGGGCAGTAATATTCTAGCCTTTCCTGCTTACGGCGTGTATGTTTCACGTTTGATTTGTTATGCGAGAGCTAGCACATATAATACAGACCTTTTCATTAGAAATGATCTGTTATGTTCTAATTCACTTCGTTCAAACGAACATAAAGTATTAATGTGCTAAACTTTCCTGATTTTGTAACGTTTACATATTTGAGCACATTCAAATATGTAAACATCTTATAACTCCTTTCATAAAAAAAGGAAAAAAAATAACAACTCTATACTTAGGTACTGTAAGGCGCAGTGACCATCTCAATTTAATCAATAATATTCATAGATTGGAATGTCTCTAAAAATGTTCTAACACTGGCTAATCAAATTAACAGATCAAATACTGCATATAAATCTACAAAATACTAAAAAAAAATCAAATATTACAAAATGAGCAAACTTTTTTAACAAAATTGCAAAAATAAAAATAAAACTTAAAAATGGCGTACTTGTGCGTTGGTCACTGCCCAAACCTCGATACTGATTTTAAAACCCGTTTCTACTTAAATACCAACCACGAAACCGCTTCACTACCCCTTAATGTTTTCTATTGAAAATATTATGTTTCAAAATCAATGCGCATACCGCGCATAAATAAATTGACCGCATCATTAATCAAGGCGTTAAAATATTCCGTCTCATACCACAATTAAAAAGGTATCAGTCCCTTGTGGAAAAAGATGTATGGCCATTTTCGTGTAAAATTGTTTTTTTTTTCAGCATAGCAATTTTACTATTGAATAATAACTTCTCCCAAACTGTTTTTACATGTCATCTATTATATACACTATTATAACAAAATAAATTCAAATGCATTTTCAGACTTTTAAACAGTCATTGAAATTTCCACTTGAATGCAATTTTTGACAGACGTCCACAATTTTAGTAGGTATTGTTAAAATTCGTCGCATAGCACCTCCTGAACCAAATTAAACTAACTGCCATTTGGAAGGGTAGATGTTTATACTCGCGTAACAAAAAATGATTTTGGCTTTCGGTGTCCTTTTAGTATTTCCATCTTTACAAACACTGTAAAATGGCTAACATTTTTACAAAAGGTTGTTAATATATCAGAAAACATACAAGTGTTGCATATAATACTTTTATTCTTAGGAGGACCACCTACCAGAGACCACCTAGCTAGATTTTCTACAACATTCGTGCATATTTTGAAAATGGCCTGATGTAGAAAAAAAATCACATTTTAATTGACATGCTTCTTTGAAGTGTCGGTCCGAAGTCTTATTCAAGAGTCTTTTATTTTACTTAGTACTGAGATGATCACTTCTTTTAACTGTCTACGACCTTTCAACAGCAATTTCTTTTGAGTTGCTACCAGACACTACCGTAATTGAAGGGGAGGTTCGTCATGCAATAAAACCACTAACATTAACTCACCATTTCCTCTAAAATGTCTGTACCAAATAAGAACCATTGTGGTCGACTAATCGCTCCAGTGAATAGATTATATCCGAGCTCTAGTATAAGGATTTACCAGGCCACTTCACAGTAAAGAAAACGTTACGTCATACGTCTGTCGGGTAACGTCATGAAACTATGCTGTTGAAGTACATTCTTGGTCACATTGGGCGGACATGTTTGTGGAGTAGGGCGGACAAACAACAGCTGGTGAATCTAAATACCAGAACTCGGAATTGGTCTATTGTTTTAATTATTTTTTAAGACTTCGGCTTTTGACAACACTGTTCTGTAGTTTTGTTATTACTCCCATTTGTCTAAATACACACATACCTATAGAGAAAAGCAATTTTTGTAGTGAGATTTAAAGCTAAGGATGAAATGTGATCAGAGGAATATTGATAAACAGTTTGTAAGATATAACCTTTTTGCCAGATAAACTGTTGGTCTATTTTACATATCGCTAAAATAAGTTTCATTTGTTTGATTGTAGAACGAAGAGTCGAGGGAGAGTATGGTATCAAACTCAATTAAAACGTAAGGAACGGCTACTTCATTGTATGAATTATCTGAACTGAAGAGACATAAGTTGTCGAAATGCGCATATGCAGAACCTAAATTCACAGTAACTTCGGTATTTTGTCATTTACACCCAAGAATGTAGTGAATAGCATCTACAACCAGGATAACACGAAAAAGATGAATATTTAGCATTCTTTTATGTCCTAGGGTGTAATTTTCAATGAAATAGCAGTTGTTTTACACTTACTTTGAATGTAAACTTTACAAGATAAAGCAGACAGCAATAAAATGTAAGAATTGATTTCAGCATGTACTAAGTGTGTCATATTTTCATTCTTTGTGTGAACATAAAAGTATCGCAATTGCTACGAAGATATTCTGTTTTATTTTTGTGTGCTATTTCACTTAATAGCAAACGTTTAATATAGAATATTGTAATATACCAGCCATGAAATGAAATCAGTCAATCTTTTATTGACGGAAATACACTTTGCGTGTAGGATTATTACCTAATCCTGTCGTGTTATGGAGTAACTATCGTTTTTATAAATATTAAATTTAATATTAGTATCATCTATGGGTAACGTAATTGGTCTGTAAATAATGATATTGCGTTTAAATGAAAAGCAATGTTCTAATGCTTTAGTTAATACGTCTATCAATTAAAATAATGCGAAGGCGAGTTTTGAAAAGGAGATCAAGAAATTTTCATCACGTTATCGCATTCGAGGAACATCATCATGATAAAACTATTCCCGTGACATGATTTTTCTTACCTTTTATAATTTATAATTTCCTGTGTATGACTTAAGTACTTCTGTGGTCAGCGGTTCCTTGTCGTGTAGAAAGTGTCAATACATCGAGAAACGAATACAGAAGAAAAATGATGAAAGGGGAATTCAATAATCAAAAATTAATGCAATCCATATCAAACACGAATTGAGACAGCACGGTAAAGACAAAGCATAACTGAACAGGAACGCTACAAAACTAAATTACTAGCAGTGTGAACCCAACAAAAACTGAGGTATCATCAGGTGCTCCGATAGGGTAAGCATAATCTGTTCCATGCGTGGTACCCGTCACACCGTCACAGATGATTTCTTAATACGTCATCATCGTGCAAAGAATGTAACACATTCTGATTAAGTTGTCTGCGACCAGTACAGAGTTCTACAAGTATTCCTGGGTACGTCAGCAGCCCATGGTACATAAAGTCTGAGAGGTTGTATATATATTATACTTCACACGAGTTTCCTTAATTTCGATTGGTTAACCGTTATACCACCCCTCTGATGAGTATTCCACCATTCTGTCGAGTATACCACCTGCTCTAATTGTACAGGGAAGTCACTGACTTTACATGAAGTAGTTATACAGTCCAGATGTTCAGTATATTAAAACTTATACTGTCTTTAATTTAGGGTATTATCCTTGATTACCACACTCAGAAAAGAATATACTTCCTTTGTGTGGTAATCTAGTATTCAATCGTCATTTTTTGACAGAATGTGTATAGTAACATATTGATTTTCAAGTCTACGTATACGTTGAAGTCCGAAAACGACATGGATATGAACTTAATAAAATAGGTTGGATATATTGACAGGGTAAGTGTCTTATGGTATACATCCGTCATGTTAGAAATGATAAATCCATAGCAAATCAGGTCTATTCCAATTTAATCAATCAAGTCGAAAAATCGTTACATTAACCAACTCATGATGGCGACAAAAGAACTTTCGTACTATCAACTTCAAATGTCCTTCCTTATTTATAATTTCACAAAATTTTGTTCAAAATTAAGGGGTATCTCTCTCTCGCATAGCTCTGTCTTCAGCTGATTTTGGTATTACTATTTAGACCCTATTGGTAATTTGTTCCCTATCAGATTTTACACGTACTTCGGTATATGGATTTCCAAATGTTCTGATTAGATCTACACTGAAGAGACATAAGCTGTCGAAATGCGCATATGCAGAATCTAAATTCATACTAACTTCGGTATTTTGTTATTTGTTATTGTCCCTTGTCTATGACCTAAACGGTATACCTATTCCTATTGTACTCTATTGATGTGATAAAACTCACCTATACCATATTGTAAAAAAAAGTTTGGAGACTTGCTATTGTGAACTAATCCCAAACAATCAATCTAACAATACTATTGTATACCAATCTGTAATGGCCTGGGGAGGTATTACCTTTATGAAGTATAGCCTTATAACAGAGACAAATTGACTCAATCATAAGTTTTCAATAAATTTAAGAGATATAAATTCCCTTTAAATTATTAAGAAAACATTAATTATTCTTTTGATGATGTAATTTTTAATTAATTTCATAAAGTACATACTTTTTCAGTGACTATATAAATTATATATAGTTCCGATCAAGGTAAAACCTCCCCAGGCCATTACAGATTGATATACAATAGTATTGTTAGACAATTCAAAAGAACCATCATTGTTTAGATTAGTTAACAATAACAAGTATCCAAAATTTATTCACAATATATGTTGTTCTGAAGGTATAGGTATAGGTGAGTTTTATCAATGAAATTGCTGGATTGGTTGCACAATAGGAATAGGTGGACTGTTAAGGTCATAGGCAATGGACAATATCACAAAAGGCTGGTAATAATTATCAGATGTTGAATTTCTTGTATATCAAGTGGATGTTATAGCATGTTATATCAGTTGAAATGATATACACCCTATACAAAAAAGTTGTGTTTCAGGAATGGAAGACTTACAATCGAAAATTTGAAATAATGAAAGAATAGATCAGTTTTCAGTCGTTCACCATTACCCATTTCGGGAAACATATACCACTGTATTTTTAGGGCTTAAATTCTTGCCGACTTCAATGATAAATATTCGTCGGATATCTTTTGTACCAAAGTTATATGTGGTCAAAGGGATATAATGTAATAAGCACATCAATAAATAGGGAATAATACATGGCAAAATGCGTATTACATGCCGTATCATCCCGAGTTACCAATATCAGCACGAGGGCCTCTGGCCCGAGGGCTGATATTGGTCGAGGAATGATACGGCATGTGATACGGATTTTGCCATGTATTATACAGTTTATCATATATTTAAACAGAGGACTACTTATCCGAAAAATACTGTCAAAAATTGAAATCGGTAAGAGAAAATGTATGTATTTTGTGATGAGGAAAATTTCAAAATTGGGTGGAAAGGACTAGAAGTTTTGGACTAAATCTAACATATAAAGGAAAAAGTTTGATAGATTTTTTAACTGATCTCACAAAACAATTTCACCCCAAACAAACTTTGTTATCCTCCCCCAAAAAACTTTTTTGTCCCCTAAAATTCCCCCCAAAAAAATGTTCACCCCGAAATTTTTTTTTAATAAAAAAAAGTAAAATTGAAAAAAAAAATTCTAAAAAGGGTATGTGATAAAGGGTAAGCCATGCGATAAAGGGTATGCGATAAAGGGTATGAGGTCATAGTGTGAATACAGGTTGAACGTCATACACTGCATCACATATTCAAAACGTCTGTATTTATTACTAAACATATGATAAACCCTTTTAAGGTGGTACGGGGGTCAAAAATTCTGTCAGATAGAATTTTCTGATTTTTTCATGATTTACCCTTTGTTATTAGAGAATACAAAAAAAAAAATAAAAATAAGGGGTCACCGGCCATATAAGAAAATGTGAAATGCAAAAATCTGCTATTTTGGTTGAAATAATAAGGAAAATTAACGAATTTCAACAAAATTTTAAATTATTTTAGTTATATCAGATAGAATTTTTTAAAATTTGGTAAAGTAATAGCTTATATTCTGTCCTTCAGTTTCCATGAAAAAAATTTGGGGGTCACCGAACCTATTTTTGAATAAATCGCAAAAAAATCATTTTTTTCCTATTATTTCTATACAAATTATCTCCCCTTAATGAAACAGGAGTTAGCTAAAAGGTTCAATATTCTGCGTGGTTAAGTAATAAAAGTGGCATACTTCATCAAATTTAACTATTATAAGACATTGAAATGGTTTCGGCAACGTTCCCATAGTGAATTCCATTTTAAGTCACTTGCTCAAGAATGATGCGCAATTTTAAACTCCCGCACTACCTTAATTTTGGAATTAAAATTACCTTCACTTTGACCATATATAACTAGACTTGGGACAGGGCGATAATCGACAAATGTTTTATATCAACTACTTTATTGTTTTTTTTTTTTAATTTACAAACACACTGTCTGTGGTACTGATGAGTAATCATAAGACAATGTAATCTCCTTTTGGTATTATTGTAAGTGATCAACATTTTTCCTATAATTTACAAGATGTTTTACTTTTGACTTTTTCACACAATTATAGCTTAATTTCTTGGTCTGATGAATAGGGAATAATACATGGCAAAATCCGTATCACATGCCGTATCATCCCGAGTTACCTATATCAGCACGAGGGCCTCTGGCCTGAGGGTTGATATTGGTCGAGGGATGATACGGCATGTGATACGGATTTTGCCATGTATTATACAGTTTATCATATATTTAAACAGAGGACTACTTATCCGAAACATACTGTCAAAAATTGAAATCGGTAAGAGAAAATGCATGTATTTTGTGAAGAGGAAAATTTCAAAATGGGTGGAAAGGTCTGGAAGTTTTGGACTAAATCTAACATGTAAAGGAAAAAAGTTTGCTAGATTTTTTTAACTGATCATCACACAACAAAACAATTTCACCCCACACAAATCTTTGTTACCCTCCTCCCCCAAAAAAATTGCCCCCCCCCAAAAAAAAATGCCCCCCCCCCAA
>MJUU01005820.1:32687-46019 GCA_002080025.1 Modiolus philippinarum
ATAAAGGGTATGACGTCATAGTGTGAATACGGAATGGACGTCATGCACTGTATCACATATTCAAAACGTCTGTATTTATTACTAAACATATGATAAATACCTAACATAGCCATTTCTAGCTTCATTTCTCACTTAAGTTACAAATTACAACATAATAAGGCATTTAGCCATAGTGTGGTATGTAACTTAACACAGTACATATAGTTGACAGACATTTATTTGACAAGAAAATAAACAATGAAAGGATGTGGAGAAAATGCACACAAAGTCACCACAAATACATTGTAGAATCAAGAAAAGGAACAATGCTTTTATTGTTGTTCTTCATCTTGAAGTCACCATGAAACCATCATGCTTATACCTCATAGTAAGTTCAAGATGGCTAATTCGCATCGGACTAGGGCGCTCTGGAACTTATTTCCAAAGACTGAAAATGTTACATTGTTACATTAGACAACTCCAGCCCAGTTGTTCATACGTAGGTGCTGATCCGAAAACAGATTTTATTTTGAAACTTGCAATATCAAATTTTTTGTAAAATTTTGTTGGAAACTTATGAGTATCTCCTTCATGCAAAGCAATGCAAACCTCTGCCCTTAGCTGATTTTAGCTTTCCATTTAGATCATAGTGTTTATTAGTTTTCTATTAGTTTTTAATTATGTTTGAAGTTTATGGTCTTGCAAATATTTTGATTTTATCTGCACGGAAGAGACATAACTTGTCGAAATGGCCATATGCAGAAACTAGATTCACAGCAAGTTCAGTATTTAGTTACATTCAAATTCAGTATACACATACGGCTGAGCAGTGCTGTCAATAGATAACTAAGCTTTGCTCTGTTTGCGCTGAAGGGACATTTCGGGACAATTCAATAATGTAAATATTCCCATAATATCAGAATAATACAAATATACCTAGCAATATAGGCACATGGGAAAAGATCATTCTATTTAAATCAATTATAACTCAATTTTCTTGAAAAATAACGTATTTTAAATTTATTTATCTTTTTATTGACTCTCTGTAACGCCTTTCATTGCCAACCACATTGCCATTACTTTAAGTTTGATTCGACAAGCCAAAAAATGAAGTTTCCTAACACGTTATTTTTGGAAATAAACCAATTACATGTACATCAAACTTTATTAATACAAGCCACTAAAATCACTCGATGTTTGCTTTATCTGCTGCGACGGATTTGAGGTGTAAAATCTCTTGGATATATTCAACTAAAATAAGGAATTCATCTAGAAAGTTTAGCCTTCCAAAGAGCATATATTTCGTGAAAGGTACATACCTTCTGTATATTATATCAAAATTTCATCATGCATTTAAAAGCCTTCTAAGAGGAAACCGAAGTGTTGTGGAAAGCCATCTATAAATATATACAATGACAGCACAAAATTATGCACATAATTAATAATCAATATGATTTTTTCCGTCTTTTACTTCTCAAAAAGTATACCTGGTCAACTGACCTTATTTTTTATCTGATCAATCGACCTTTTTCAAAATAAACTTACTTATCAATGTTTGAATGTATTATTTATCAAATTACCTAAAATAGTTTTAAAGATGTAAGTTTATCCCTAGATTCTAAATAATACTATTACATATGTTCGAAGCTCTGATTGGTTCATTAGTAGTTGGAACCTTGATGTGTCATTTAAACCTATATCGGTGTAATTGTCACTTTATCATTTTCAAATATTGAAAATGATATCATATGTTCAACATTTTCCCACTTTGAATCATTATTGCTTTCTTTCCTGGGCTTTAATATGTGATATATATAGCAAATAACATACATGTAATACAATAAATTTGTGGACAGTGTGACAAATCCAAGTCTTGTGCTCACATTTGTGGACAGTGTGACAAATCCAAGTCTTGTGCTCACATTTGTGGACAGTGTGACAAATCCAATTCTTGTGCTCACATTTATGGACAGTGTGACAAATCCAAGTCTTGTGCTCACATTTGTGGACAGTGTGACAAATCCAAGTCTTGTGCACACATTTGTAGACAGTGTGACAAATCCAAGTCTTGTGCTCACATTTTTGGACAGTTTGACAAATCCAAGGCTTGTGCTCACATTTGTCAATAAAACTTCGACTATGCTATTTATTTGACATTGTGGACCCTACAATGACAATTTAATATGTTTTATAGAGGAACAGCATATGTTTTTTTTTATTTCTGAAGTTCATTTACACATCAAACTGCATATATAGCACAATTTCTGTTTCGAAGGTCTATTGCAAAAAAATCAGACCGATTTTCATACGTATTGAACATCAACCAGAGTTGTCGCTTCTGGTCAAGCCATCGAAAACATGAAATTTTTAAATACGTAAGATATATATGTAGTAAAAGACATTTTGGTTTTGATACGGACTTTGTCATGGCAAGTTTTATATGAACCTGCAGTAGTCCTGTGAAAACTAAAATGTCCCATACTTCTTTTATCGGTAATTCACAGAATGGTCCATAGAACTTATAATAAATCAGAATAAGCTTATATTTCTTTTTTAGCATTGCAAATATATTGTTCATTGAAATAATTAATATGCTTTCTTCATTCAACATATGACTCGAATGTACACATCAATAGCATATAAACGCACACATGAGGCCTTTCACAGTAGCCCGATAATTTTCAGTCCGTTGATATTGACATTTATCATATGTTGGTAATAAAAACAGACGTTTTGAATATGTGATACAGTGCATGACGTTCATTCCGTATTCACACTATGACGTCATACCCTTTATATCGCATGGCTTACATTTATCACACACCCTTTTTCACATGGCTAGCCCAGTATCATACCCTTTTTCTCAACGTTTTTTTTTCAATTTGACTTTTTTATTAAAAAAAATTCGAGTGTAAAAAAATTTTGGGGAGGGGTAAAAAAAATGGGGGTAAAAAAATTTTGGGGGGTAAAATTTTTTGGGGGAGGGTGACAAAATTTGTTTGGTGGGAATTTTTTTAAGTATCACTTAAAAAATCTAGCAAACCTTTTTCCTTTACTTGTTAGATTTTATTAGCAACCTCCAGTCCTTTCTGCCCATTTTGAAATTTTCTGCTTCACAAAAGACTTGCATTTTCTCTTACCGATTTCAATTTTTGACAGTATTTTTGGGATTTAGAAGTCCCCTGTTTAAATATATGATAAATTGTATAATAAATGACAAAATCCGTATCACATGTCGTATCATTCCTCGACCAATATCAGCCGTCGGGTCAGAGGCCCTAGGGCTGATATTGGTAACTCGGGATGATACAGTATGTGATATGGATTTTGCCATGTATTATTCCCTATTTACCAGTCACTGTAGATCAGAGAAAGCTAATACAAATACCGATAAATCTCAAACAGTGACAAATTCCTGCATAAAACAGCTTGCGTTTTTTGCACCAAATGAAAATGGCTTAAAAATAGCATTTCAGTGTCAAATACAGAAATTATATCAGGTAACAGCTTACACCGCTGGCTTAAAAATTGAACATTACGTCAAATTCCTCACCAATACATGTTTTGCATTAGTTTAAGGTATTGAAAACATTTTATGACATGTTTTGAATTTTCTTAATTTTTATTGTCAAGATGTGGAACCACCAATTCATTCCTTTAGCCTTTTCGACTTAAGTTTAGGATTTTTTGCATTAAATCAAATTTCATCACACATTTAAAGCCTTATAATTCAAGGAGTGTTTAGGAAACATATCATGACGGCTTCAAATTGCACATAAATAGTCAATGAGTGATCAAAAAGGACACCTGGACAAATTGACCTTGTTTTAAGAATAAACCTGATGTATCAGTGTTTTTCAATGGGTATATCATTAAACGTGCGAGAATACAAAGTCTATCTACATTCAAAAGACCTACTTTTACATATTTTGTCAAACTCTGATTGGTTGATTTGCTGGTTGATACATTGAGACAGACAACAGTTAACATTTCAAAGGACGTTGTTTTGTTAACACAACTCAATAAGAGCAGACATTAACAAACCTGAATATTTAGGCCCAAAAAAAAGAGTTGATTCTACAGTGTTCAAAGACAGGTCGTTTTGTTTACCTTAGGTACATGGTTCCCACAGTTTTGCTACTAAGAAGAGATTAAATTACAACACAGTTAGCAATGGAATATAGCTTCAGACCACAATGGAAACCATGGAATTGTCACTTCCGTTTGGACCAAAAGTGCGGGCGCTGTGGAAAAGAACATTTTGGTTACATAGGTTTTGCACAAAATAAACGGTGTTATTCATGTGGAAAGCATTCACATTACGCACGGATGTGTTTTACCAGAATAAAAAGTAGTTCAAAACCAGAGCAAGCTGGACATTCCGGGAACCAGAAGATTCAACAGAAAGTAAAATCGAACAGTCAAAAGAGGAGAGATTCTGTCCGTTTGCAGACATATCTTGACAACAAACGTGGAATTCGTGAAATGCCGTTCTCCAGACTAAGGGATACAGCAGCGTAATGGACAACACAAGGTCTGTTAAATGTGAGCTTCAGGCAGTTAAAAGCAAATTAGTAAATGTGAACGAAAAACTGTGTGTGCAACAAAAAGAAAACAAATGTATGCACCGGGAAATGGAATACATGAAATCAAACTATACGGAGAATGTCATAAAAATACTGATCTTGGTTTAAAACTGGAGAGCAAAATTGCCGATCTTGACAGTGCGTCATTTGAAATACAACAAGTGAGGGATGAAATTACAGAACTGAAAACCATTTCCAAAGTTCAGTGTTCTGTGCCGTCTGATATTCAGGGCTACGTCAATAAAATTCAAATTCTCGAAGGTACTGTTGCTCAAAGAGAACAATTTCCACGTCAAATTTGAGAACTTAATAATTCGAAAAGTTTTGAGCACCTGAAGGAAAAGAAACTTTGGGAGGAAGAAAAGACATCTTTTGATTCTCATATCCAAAACCTGAAAGAACAATTAACGAACCTACTGGAACATAATGACTTACTTATATTAAATAACCAGAGGTTGGAAAGTGAAATTCACCGACAACAGCAATCAAACTACAACCACCCGAATTATCGATTTCATAGGGGCAACTTCCGTTAATTTTTTCTGAAGCACGAGGTCGTGCTTTAGCGGAAGGAGGGAAGAGTTGTCGTGTTGAAAAAAAGTATAAACATTTCGGACGTTTTAAAATATTAAAACACAGGATATTATTCATTTTAAGAATCTGATTAACAAATATTTCAAGTGCTATAATATTTCACGTCCTTTAGACAAATGAGTTAATCGTGTCATAATGTTAATCTCTGTTTTCATGTTCAAATGTGTATATTAATTAACGGCTCTGTTCGCTCTAGAATTTCCTTCTTTGTCCGTCTTTGTATGTATTGTTATTATTTGCTCCACCTTGTGCTAAACTATCAATAATCCGGTAATAGAATTTATCACTCTTTTAAGTTAAATTTGTTATGTCAACGCGATTAATGTAAATTACATCACAAATACTTTTTGTATACTTTAAAACTTCAGATTGGATTTCAGTATCGAACTGTATAGACCATCTCTGTAAAATTCTGTTAATTATTTGTCAAAGTTATATATTCATTGTTGGATTAATTAAATCATATATTAAAGTAACCAGAGTATGTGTTGCAAGAGTTAGTGCCCATCATCAGAACTTCGTTTTATTGTAACATTTTATGTATTATTTTTGTGTGCACGGCGCCAGGCCAGGACCCATCTTATCTGCACAGGAGACGCACAAACGTCTCACTGTGACACATATATCATAATGATAATAATTTGTTTTTACAGCAATCTCACTAAAAATATACACTCTATAAGGTATCTATATTGATCTGATTCAGTTTTAAATATGTATCTTGCGGACGGGACTATGTATCTTATAGAAAGAAATTCTTTGTTTTGTCTCTCATTTATACTGCCTATATTATTGCCATGTTTTTGCATTTTTTTCCTTAAGTGTCTTTTGCTACGGTTTTTTTTTTGGCGATGTATGAATACCAACTAATCCCGTAACTTTGCATTACCAATGTATGAATACCCAGTAATCCCATAACCTTGCACAGGACATGCCATATCTAGTTTGTCTTCACAACTACACTTTTTATTCTCCTTTTATTATGAATGACATCACCTTTGTCACTTAAAACACACTATATTAACAATGTCCACTTACATGTTGCCCAAAGAGGACGAGTGGAAATTTCAGGGTTCCGTGTTAACATTGTTCTCCGCTGTCCATGGCCAAAAGAAGAGACAAAAAACGTCAACTATAGATGGACTTCACAATATTCTTATTTTTTCTCGGAATCCAGAACATGTGCTTATTAATTCTATTGTCCCACAAGTAATATGTATGTATAAAGTTAACAATTTGGAACATTTATTTATTCTATATTTCAGGTCACTATCTCTTTAAGAATCTTTCAATTACCTTTTTAGTTTAAAGGTCTTTGTCTAATATCAATTAAGATCAATTAAACAAAAAAGTATTAGATTGATTCTGAAATGGTCCTCTAGATCATGACCTGTAGCATGTGACAGCAATACATGAGGAGGTCAACAGCATAAATTGAACCCGGATTTACAAATGATATAGATACATATTGTACAGAGATTTTTTTACAATTTTGCCCTGCCGCAACTGCTTTAAACCGTTTTAACAATTAAGATAAAGAATTTCGATTATCAAGCCTTTATTTAATTAAATAAAATAAAGAAAGGCTTTTTAATTATAATAGATTTACATCTTTTTTGGACTTTCATCTCGAACTTGGCGAAAATTGTCATCTTAGTACTAGAATTGACGACAAAAGGGACGAATTTAATTCAAAAATTATCAATTACCCTAACATAGACAGTAATATTCCAGCTTCTCCTGCTTACGGAGTGTATGTTTCATTGCTGATTTGTTAGTGAGAGCTAGCACAGACTTCCTCATTAGACATAGTTATCTCCATGACCGCCTTATTAATTAGGGCTTCAAACAATTACGTCTCATACGATCATTAAACAGTTCTTTTTAATGAATCAGTTCCTTTTGGAAAAATTTGAAGTTCCGATCGGAACTCAGATTCTCTCTTTACTTAATACTGGGACGATCATTTCTTTTAACTGTCTACGACCTTTCAATGACAATTGCTATTGATTTACTTCCGGACACTACCTCAATGGAAGGGGGTGTTTGGCTAGCACTAAAACCGGTTAAACCCACCATTTCTTTTGAAATGCCAGTACCAAGTCAGGACCATGCGGTCGACAATTTTGCCAGTGGTTTCCACATTATTTGTCTTTGTCTCATGGACTTCGGCTCTTGACCAATCTGTTCGGTAATTTTGTTTTTACCCCCATTAACTATTGTAAAAAGTATTTCAAACTTATATGTAAATAATTCCAAATGTAATTGTAACGTTCATTTTCATTGGTCAACGTCATGAATAGCAAACGGAAATATTTTTCGATATTTCAGTTTGCCCATTAATCTGCTCCGCAAAAATATAGTGCAGCAAATAAAGACGTCATTAACATGGATAACGCAGTTTTTGATATACAAAACTGGAATTATAAGGATTAAACACTAATTTTTAGGAAATTATGTATGTATAAACTCCGGCAGCTCACTCACAAACTTTACATAAAGTCCTTCGGACTTTATTCAGTTTGTGAGTGAGCTGCCGGAGTTTATACATAGATAATTTCCTAAAAATGAGTGTTTAATCCTATAATAAACGTCTGTGTTTCTTTTTACGTTGGTTACTTCCAGTTCAAAGCATTTTTAATCAATCTGGATGAAATGTGATGATCATGATTTATTTGAATAATAACTGATTTTAAGACAAATAAGACACACACTTTTGTGTTGAGAAGCATACTGTTGTTGTTTTATTACATTACAAATACAGGTATTATTTCACGGTAACGTACCAATTAAATATAAAAACAGGCCAAATTAAAAAGAAAAAATATGTTCACCAAATTGTTTTACCTTGTTCTTAAATAACGATGCCTGCATAATTAATTTTATATTGGATTTTCTTGAAAAAGTAGGAGGCTAATAGCTGTTACCTTATTTGTCTCATATATAATTAATTTTTGAACTCCCACGATAGGCTTTTCCTACTATTTTGATGCCATCGTATATTACAAACATGGTATACATAGTTAATAGTCGGTAATATATTTAGCAGACATAAGAACATGGCAAAGTGCTTTCGGCAGATGAACAGTAAGAATTCTGTTGCTTTTTATTGTAGTCAGTTCCAAGTAGAGGATTACTTTTTATCTTGCAAAAAGGACTAATTACAACAGCTCCTACTTACTCATGAAGATGGTATTATGGAAAAAATAGTCTAAATATACAAAAGGAACAATATATTCCTAAAATACGAAAATAAACGTAACGGCCTACTAGTTCCAATATCGAATATCTGTAACTTACATATGTCAGTTAAATGATCAACGGGTATACCTAAAAATGGAGATTTGCTTTTTTACACGAACATTCAAAGTACTACTGTATATCAATTTGAAGTTTAACGTTGATCTGTTAATGAAAATCCATGTATCTTATTTGAAAAAAATAATACAAACCGGTGTTAAAATGACAATAAAAACACAACGGTCATGTTTTCTTTTATTATGTCACTTAAACAACAACATGCTGTTTAGATGTTTCTTCTGGCTGATCACAAAAGTATTTCATTGAGATTTTTTGGATTTCAGGCATCTTTTCCTTTTTATTGTTACATGTATATCTCTTAATAATAAAACGAATATTATTTATTTTCTTTGAGAGGTTTTAATTAACATTATAGTCTTAATAAAAATCCTACATTCTTGTAGGAAGCGTAGCACCAGCGCAGCTTACTATGATATTATTTGTTGATTGATATCCCAGTCTGGTCAATTCAAAAGCGGTGGACTTGTAACATATTTGGTTTTACCCTTAAATAAATTTTGTCCCATGAACATTTACTCCATATCTTTTTATTTGTTCGAAAACTCTTTACCCACATAACACCCACTTTACTTTTTATAGACGAATGGAATCGCTCATGACAGTTAAGTAAGCACACTTTCAGCAAATGAGACATGAAACTGTTCCAAAGTTGAAAATATAAAAAGCCTTTTCCAGTCATTTAAAAAATATCTTGAAAATAGAGTCGATTACTTAATATTCCCTTTACCAATGACCTTTCAATTTGTCACAGCAGTTGTGAAATTGTAGAACTTAACCACATTCTTAAGGCGCAAGGGCAGAATGAACAGTGTAAATGAACAAATAAAGCGATACGGAGTAAGTGTACATTGGATGAAATCCCTATAAATACGTTGTAATATTAAGCAAATGGAACAACGCTTTCATTCGTCATGAGGCATTCCACACAGAGCAAACACTCCTACCTCAATGTAAGTTCGTTGAAGGCGACTCCTATCACCGGTTTGAGCGGAATTCACTTACTAAATGGATGCTGGGTCGTCAACAAGCATAACATATCGAGCAAAGTAATCTTACAAACACTGTCATCCGTTACCCGACAAAGGGACCAATATACAATACAACATATAAACGATCACAGGGAACTCGTCGAGTTGTTTGTAAGAAAACGTGGCAACTAAATTCGGGAGATATGAGTAATACATTTTTACAGATGGAGAGAAAATAGTTTAATTTTTACAAAACAAGAAAGCCGAATGTTAAACTTTGATAGAGCACTCATATTAGAAATTTTCACATGAACAAGTGAACCATAAATGCAAAAATAAAAAGAGCATACATCCAAAGCACAGAGGATCTATTTACGGACGCCACACTGCAGCACGAGAGACAAAGTCCAACGTAAATAAACAAGTATAGGGATATTGAGTTAATGTACATGGGACAAAATCCCTATAAATACATGGTAAGATTAAGCAAATAAACCAACGCTTTCATCGTTTTTCCTAATCTTGGAGTCACCAAATTGCCTTCAACAAAGAACAAACATTCGTACGTCATAGTAAGTTCAAGACGGTCCCTAGCACCTGTTTGAGCGGAATTCACTTGCTAAATGTTGAACAACGCTACATTCATGTATCCTTTTTGTAATGGATGCGGGGTCGTCAACAAGCATTATATATCGGGCAAAGTACTCTTTCAAACCGTGTCGTCCGTTGCCCGACAAAGGGACCAATTAACAAAAAACATGCAAAAGTGAGTAAATAGGGATCAAAATAGCATTTGATGCTGCGGTGACTTCATTATTCACTAGTCATTTTAACGTCAGGTACAGTACTACGTACCAGTGTCAGTTCTATTCAGGAGAAGATATATGCAACTGGTTTTGTACAGGTGTGATTCCCGTGGGACGAGTGCCCTGCATTAACTCCTCTATAGTTGTTATTTCTTTTGACAGCCAGACAATACTTAGTCATGCCTCATCATTCATTGTCCCAAAACGATGATTTATTGGAGAGTTGAAGAGTTACTGGCTGTAAAATTTGCTATTATAGCTTTTTAATACTTTTATGATTGATTTTACTTTTTTAAAATCCCTTGATAAGAGATAAATATGTGTTCTTTTTGTGAATATTTCTCAGAAAGCAATTTCTGAATGTCATTATTATCGCATAATAAAGTTGTAAAATATCACAGATATAGCAGTAGAAATTCCAATTACACTAACACATAAGGGAAGTTCTGTTATTCCGTATATTTTCCGTATAAGACAGTCCATAGGAGACAGTGTTGCGTGAAGATGTCTTACACGGGTAAGTGTCAAATCCAACATGGCAAGATTTATTTTCTTTCGGGTTGGTTGTTGTATTTTACTGAAGAAATAGGTTCTCATATTCGAACAAAATTTAAGGTCAGGATATCTATCATTCGTGTGAGAAATTCTATGTCTTTTACCCTCGTTTCAATCGGGAAAAGACAGAATTGCTCACACTCGTAAAAGATATCACTTAACTTTAATATGGTCTTGTATAAGAACCTCTAATTCTATCTTTGACTGTAAGTTTAATCAAAAGTGAGAAAAAAACATATCTAAATCATGATAAAAACATTAACATATATGATTACAGACCAAAAAAATATGCAAATAAGTTTTCCAATGAACAAAGACATCAAAACAATTCTTGGAGATGCGTTAATAAGGAAAAAAAAACAATTCTTGAAGATGCGGTTATAAGTACTTCACACAATCCCAATTAACATATTTGCACTGTGAATATCTGTTGAACCAGTTACAGTGGTATATTGGCAAAGACCACTTGTTTATTTTAGACTATGTTTTGTCAGAATGAACAAATAAGGGATAAGGAGTAAATGTATAAGGGAAAAAATGCATTGGAAGCTAATGCAAATTGAGAACGCTTTTGTTGTTGTTCTTATATGGAAGAGGAACCCTATGGATCCTTTACTGGAATATATCAATACGTTGTCAATAAGTACATTCATTTATTTTAATTTTTATGTGAATATTACTACATCAAATGCATCTTCTAGAGCTTCTTCATATACTAATACTCTGTTGCGACATTACAATAGTGAAAAAGCATTTCTTCTGAAATGAAATTGTTGCTTCATTTCAACAATTCAATTTAAACTTTTCCCCACTTTTCAATACCAGTTTTTTACATGGATGTAGCGTTGCTCGACAATTAGCAAAGAATTCCGCTTAAACCGGTGCTAGGGGCCGTCTTGAACCTACTATGAGGTATGATCAAAGCTCATTGTTGAAGGCCTCATGGTGACTTCAAGATGAAGAACAACAATAAAGGCGTTGCTCCTTTGCTTGTTTTTACCATGTATTTATAGAGACTGTCTCATGTGCATTTACTCCATATCCTTTTATTCACCATTTAATATAACAAATAACGATAGCAAATAACTAAATACCGAAGTTACTGTGAATTTACTTTCTGCATATGCGCATTTCGACAACTTATGTCTCATCAGTGCAGATAAAATCTAAACATTTGGAAGACCAGAAACTCAAAGATGTTTAAAAACTGATAGAGAACAAATAAATAATTTATTATTATAACTATTGAACTATTGATCTAAAAAAAAATATTGCTCGCTAGATCTACATATTTTTTCCATTACAAATTGTCACAATGAATAAATTTCAACACCGACACATTCCCGATATATGTTATATAGGATATGTATGTTTTGTATGTCTTGTCATGTAACACAAAAAAACTCACGATAAAAGTTTAATTCAAAAGCTTTTCCCAATAAAACATAACGTCCTAGGACTACAGTTTGTGCATCACAAAAGGAAATCCTGGACCCCCCCTCCCCAGGGTAATTCTAACTGTAATCATCTATTTTTTTTCAATTGTTGTGTCTGCCTTTATCGATACTTTATTCCATTTTAAAGTAAATTTTTGATATACAACCCCACTATACTTTATATCTAGGTTAAATAACAAAATGCTGAAGTTACTGTGAATTTAGTTTTTTGCATATGCGCGTTTCAACAACTTATGTCTCTGCAGTGCAGATCAAATAAAAAGAAATAAAAATCTGTCTACCAAAGTATGTGTAAAAGCTGATAGAGAACAAAATAACCAAAAGATCTAAAAAGGAAAACCAAAATCAGCTAAGGACAGAGCTATGCAAGGGGGAGATACACCTTAGGTTTTAACAAAAATTTTCTTAAATTTAGATATTGCAAGTTTTCAAATAAAATCGAAATCGGTTTCCGGACCAGCACCGAAGTTCTGGCTACTAGGTTGGTGAATACCCTCGGGGACTAGCAGTACACCATCAGTGGCATCGGTCCAGTGGTAATAAATAACAAAATACTGAAGTTACTGTGAATTTTGCTTCTACATTTTCGAATTCCGGCAACATACGTCTCTTCAGTGGAGATCAAATCAAAGCATATGGAAATCAATAAACCGAAATGTGTAAACGCTGACTGAGAACAAATTATAAAAAGATTTAAACAGGAAAGCGAAATTAGCTAAGGACAGGGCTATTCAAGAAGAAAATACTCCCTAGGTTTTAACAAAATTTTCTAAGATTGAGGAAATTGCAAGTTTTCAAAAAAAAATCCTTTTTCGGGCCACTACCGTGGTGCTGGCTACTGGGTTGGTGAATATCCTCGTAATTCCTACATTTGTTTAGGCTTCTTAGAGATCCACAGGGTGTCAGGGAGAGTAATTTATAAAATCGTACATGGCGTCTGAAAATTGCGTATAATAAGTCAATGGGAAATTTCCTACTTTAGAGGATCAAAAAGAAGAAATAGTAGGTTGAACTTGGCTTTTAAAATAAACCTGATTTTTCAATGTTTAGGGAACGACCATTTGAT
>MJUU01005820.1:57549-70013 GCA_002080025.1 Modiolus philippinarum
AAGGTGGTCTCTAATGGTCCAAATTCCGAGAACCACAGCGTATGAATTGGAATTTAGATTTCAAGATCGCTATGGACACTGTTGAAGATTACACCATAACGTGGGTAAAGAGAGAGACTGACTAAGAACCAGAACTTGAGTCCTTGCCAGATTTGGTAAGATCCATTTGATCTTTAGTACAGAGTCGTGTTGACAAACTACGCAGATGTGTTAACAATCAACCTAACTCTGTATTTGAAGATCATGAAGCCAGTAAGTGCCTCTCTATATTACATGACAAATATGTTGTTGTACCTTCTAATAACATCGTTTTTCGTATTACTACAGCTGCCTCATCAAAGAACCAGGTATTGGTCACAATACACCAGGTAGTGCTACATACAAAAGAGTTTCATTTGCCAAAGATGAAATCCTTTTCAATCATAGGTCATTCATGTCCTCCTTGAATATCGATACTAAAAATAACAATCAAGACCTGCCATACCTATATTTAGTACAAAAATTACACAAGTATCCATTTAAGGAAAGATACATCGCAGGATCTTCATCTTGCTCAACTGCTGATTTTGTCCATTGAACTACGTAAGATTTTGTCTGCAGTCAAAGACAGGCATCGGGCATACTGTGAGACTATTCATGCCCAAAGTGACATAGATTATATGTGAATACTTAAAAATTTGAAGGATTTGTTGTAAAATCTTAAATCCCGTTCATTTTCTCAAATACATTCTCTGAAAACATTTTATTTTTCCACAATGTATACCACGCTTTGTCATGATCAACTAAAATCACGAATCAAAGATATCATTCAAAAAGCCTTTGCTGATTCAAAAACAATTGTTGCATATGGTTATAAATCCACATTTTTTTTCATAAACCAATTTAAAAGGAAAATTATGCTACGATGAAAAACAGGTGTGTATTATGCTTGATTTACAATTGACAATATATTTGTCCTACTCATGCTACTTGGAGGTGCTATTTATCAACAGCAAGTTGGCATACCAATGGGCACTAATTGTGCCCCTCTCCACGCAGACTTGTTTTTATATTCTTATGAGACTNAACCGTAAATAAAACATCCATAATCTAGTTTTGACCGAATCAACGATCGATATAAATTTAATAAAACAGTGCTATCCGCACCCCAGTCGGTACTCGACACAACTTTTAAAATATCTAATGCCTTAAGGCATTTGTTTTTTAACATTTTGAATGTATACCACGCTTTGTCATGATAAACTAAAATCACGAATCAAAGATATCATTCAAAAAGCCTTTGCTGATTCAAAAACAATTGTTGCATATGGTTATAAATCCACATTTTTTTCAAAAACCAATTTAAAAGGAAAATTATGCTACGATGAAAAACAGGTGTGTTGTATGCTTGATTTACAATTGACAATATATTTATCATACTTGGAGGTGCTATTTATCAACAGCAAGTTGGCATACCAATGGGCACTAATTGTGCCCCTCTCCACGCAGACTTGTTTTTATATTCTTATGAGACTGAATTTCTTGAGGGACTCGTGAAAGATCATAAAATAAAAGATCCTATATCCTTCAATCTAGCTTATTGATAAATTGATGATGTTCTTTCCACCAATAACGCATCTTTTGCTAAATGGGTCCCATTAATATATCTGCCAGAACTAGAGATTAAAAAACAACAGAAACTAGTAGATCTACATCTTTTTTGGAATTACATCTCGAATTTTACGAAAATGGTCATATCAGTACTGAAATTTACGACAAAAGGGACGAATTTAATTTCAAAATTTCCTTAACACGGACAATAATATTCCAGCTCCTCATGCTTACAGATTGTATGTTTCACAGTTGATTCATTACGCGAGAGCTAGCACAAATTATACACACTTTCACATTAGAAATAGTTGTCTCCGTGACCGTCTTATTAATCAAGGCTTCGAACAATTCCGTCTCATATGATCATTAAAAAGTTCTTCTAATGATATAAGTCCAATGTGGAGAAATTGGAAGTTTCGGTCTAAACTCCAGATTCAAAATTCTTTTTTTACTTAGTACTCGGGTGATCATTTCTTTCAACAGCAATTGCTGTCGAGTTGCTACCGTACATTATCGCATTAAAGGAGAGCTTTGGCGTCCCATAAAAACGGTTTAACCCACCATTTCTTTTGAAATGCCTGTACCAAGTCAGAACCATTGTGGTCGACATTTTTTCTTGTGGTTTCCACATGATTTGCCTTTTTGTCTTATGTACTTCGGCTCTTGACAAGTCTGTTCTTTAATTTTGTTATTTTCCCCATTCACTTCAATGAACCTGTAAGATATTTCAGATACCTTTTCAAATTCAGACTTAACTAATTGTTGAAGGCCTCATTGTGACTTCAAGATGAAGTACGACAATAAAAGCGCTGTTCCATTTAATATTATAATTTGTTAGAAGAGATTCATGTTCATTTACTCTGTACCCTTTTATATGTTTATTTAATCTCAAATTCGACAACAACGTCAATTTTGGATCAAATATTTGACACAACAGATATTTTTGATTTCTGAATAGTAAAACTCACCTTTGTGATTTCTTACTGAAAATGAAAGCTCAATGCGCCACACTAGCTGTCAAAACAACGGCAGTAAAATTTAGAAAGAACATAGCACTAGATTGCACAAATCAAAATCCAGAGACAAGGCAAAAACGAGACCACCAGAAGACTATAGACACTATACACCGGTAGATTACACGAACACCACAATTGAAACTCTCAAAACGAAAGTACTTACAGTGTGATCTCTAAATAAAACAGAGTGACAACAGATGCTTTGGAAGGATAAGCTTGCCCTGATCTGTATACAGCAGTTTCTGTGATAGTACTTTTCTCAAAGTCACTGCATAAACTGCAAGCTCTACTGAAACGAATCAACTTTGAAATTCAGACTCTGTACGCTATTGACATGGGTAGACTGCTGCTACAATGTAAGAAAATTCACAGTTGGGAAGTCAAAATATCCACGTTTGTCGCATAGCCTATATTTCAGACGTCCGTGTTCATCCAAGAGTAACAAAAGGTCAATTTACTGTATCGGTTGTTTCTTTAATTTAAAGCTCACTGGGAAAGATCTGATGTAAATATTCTTTAAATCTTTGATTAATATGAGAAAAACATCGTCTATATATCCGAAGCTGAAATTAAATGACGAAGCATTGATAAATTGCACTTATAAGTTCAGAATTCTTCCCTTTATTCGTCAAAATTTTATTTCTTACTTTATTTCAAATTATAAAATTAAAATTTATGTCCCAGCTTTTTACAAATCTGGATATGAAAAAAAGACATGATTTCACCAGCATAGTAGCCAGTACTTCGGTACTGGTCCGAAAACCGATTTTATTTGGAAACTGGCAAAATATTTAGAAAATTTTGTTTAAAACCAAGGAGTATGTCCCCCTTGCATAGCTCTGTCCTTACCTGATTTTGGCTTTCATATTTAGATCTTATTGGGTATTAGTTCTCTATAAGTTTTTACGCGTATTTCGGTTTATGGACTTCCAACTCTCTTGATTTTATCTGCACTGAAGAGACATAAGTTGTCGAAATGCGCATATGAAGAAACAAAATTAACCTAAACTTCGGTACTTTGTTATTCTTACTTCACTGTATCAACTGATCGAACTTAAAGCACACACAACAAGTCAAGTTCAGTTAATATTGTTGCATTGACATGCTTTTTTTTCTTTTTCTAATTTAATTTTTATATGTTCTTGGGTTCTTTAGTTAACATTAATCCAACATCTCTGTAGTATTTGTCTGTATAATTGTTCAATAATAGTTACGTTTCCCCTAAGGAAGTTTCATGTCCGGAATTCGAATGTTTAAATTATCTCATTGATTTTTTATTCTAAAAAGGTTTACCACAATCCATTTTTTTACACTCAAAGAGAGTTATAGACAATAAGATAAAAAAGGCTAAATTTAATTTGTTACTTTCAAATGTATAGTTAAAAAAGGTAAAAAAACGCAACCTACACCATTGTGCAAGTTTCTCTTGAACACATGAACCTGTCAATTATGACAATTACTTGACTTCTGACAAAAAATATATTTTCAGATCTAACATCAATTTGGCCGAAGACAAAAAATAAAGAAATTAAACCAACATTGAGTTCAATATAAAGATCAAGTGACATATCAATTTTGCATATAAAGTTCCAAATGTTTAAAAACTATTGTATTATATTATGTAGACGAATGGAGCTAGCTCAAATTTGCTTAGATTTGACGTTCAAAGGGTATATTAAATATTTTTAACTATAAATTCAAGAAAAAAAATAAAAGTTAAACAATTGGACAGTTTATATTCTCATCCTGGATTATTACACCTACAAATGGTTATCTACAAATGGCTGAAGAATACGGAAGTAGATAATTGACTCCTGAATAGATAGTATTTTAGACAACTGATCATCTCAGCTTGTTAATAACATGTTTATTGATTTCTGACGTGGCAAAACAAAGCAGTAAATTTTGTTTGATATGTTCTCTATTACTTTCCATGAAGAATTTGATTTAAACATTACCACCCCCACCATTCGTCTTAACGCATGCGCGAAATTTCGTCATATTACGACGACGTTACTATTTCTACCTAAATAGATGAAATATTTCGGGCGTTGTGAGTCGGAAAGCATGGCAATTGTTATTTAAAACTTAAATTGTTCCAAGAAAAGGCAGTGAAACTTTGTTCTATAGTTTGGAAGTTTAAATAAAAGAAAATCCACATGAACGTCATTGTCGCCAATGCAATCGTTAGTTTTAGGACAAAAAGGACTTTATAGCATTTTAAAGGTAGGCTTAAAATATACCATTTTTGTTTAATATGATATATTTATTCAGCAGTTCTGCACAATTCATTTTATTTGATTAACAAAAGTTTTTAAAAAAATCAATGAAATAATTGCTTACCTGGCATCGTTATTCATCTCAGATTTTTTTCCTTATTTTAATTTTTAAACGGAATAATGCACTGGCTGGATTTCCAACGAACGTTTTATTTTATTTATTCATTATATTTTTACCGTTTATGTGGTTATATCACTGTCACAACATTGATGTTGATTTTTAACACAAACAAGTTCTTGGAAAGGTAATTCCGTTTACTCAAGAAGTGTAAAATATGATATACAAGGAAAATAACATGCAATTTCTAAATTATAAATACATATCTACAGGCTTTAATAAGCGCAAGGAACGTAATATCACTAAGAGTAATGACCAGTCATTTATCTGTCTTCAACTATTTATAAGCAAATATAACAACAGTAATTTACTATCAAAACCAACACACAAAAAGTATTGTACTGAGATAAAATTATTGAAATACTGCAAACCAACTGATTTCGCGAGAAATTTATTTTTGCGATCTCTGCGAGTATGAAAACATCGCAAAAAGATAAATAGTCGCGAATATTTGTAATCCTGATTAAATTCATAAACAGAAATAGAAATCGCAAATATGAGTCATGCGAAGTTCTGCTGGAGGGACATTTGATAAGACTAAAGCCCCATTTACATGCACAAGATTTACACCAGTATGTAAATTTACACGTGTGTAAAACTACACCAGTATGTAAAAGTATATTTGCTATGCATTTTCATGCATTTAATCTGAGGCGTGTATTTTAATTTAGAAAGCTTATTACAAGAAGTGAAAAGGGCCGAAAAACATGTAAAAAAAATAAAAGTTTTCCTTAGATCTTGGAAATTTGTAGCACCATAGAAAAACATAAAGTTGCATTGTATCTTTTTTTATTTTTTCAATCAGAGTCCAACTTCCACTATAATAAGCAAAAAAACGCAAAATCAGAGAAAAATGTCAGAAAAGTCTGAATTTTATAGAAATCATAGTTCAGTGTGTGTGCATCAATGTCATGATTCAAATCAAGATGCAAGGCCCTTTTTCTTCCATTTCATAGACAGGAACAGTATTTTGCACAGTGTGCATTTTTAAGTTTGCATTTAGATGCTCAAAATGCATACCGTGTAAATTTACACATGTGCAAATATACATTTACACTTGCCCCTGACCTCATGCAAATTTATACCCTTTGTTAAGTTTACACATGTATGCAGTTGCGTTTTCATGCAGTAATTGCACACCAGTACAAATTTGCATACCTATGTAAAACTACACATGTGTGTGTAAAACTGTGCATGTAAATGGGGCTTAAGAGTTATACAATATTTCTGAAATGAAAAGCATTGATTAACCAGACTAAAAATATACCTGCAACAGCAATTGAACGCGATCTCTGTAGCACCAGAAAATTGGGGTGTTTATTTTAATGGGCAATAGGTTTTTTCTCCTCGATGAAAGTTAGTGATAGTGAATGAAACGACCAAATTGCAGTGAATGGCAGTTCAGAGGTTTTGCTGAAAACATATTTTGGACATAGATGTTCGATAGCTAGTTGCAATTTTAGCTACACTCTGTTTATGTCGAGAACTGTAATTTATCGAACATATTTTATTTAAGCAGATATAGAAAGTTTTAAGCCCTAAAAGTATTTAAATAAAACTTTTAGTGAAATCTTGTTAATAAGTAGTTTGCTAGAAATAACACAATGTATTACATGTTTTATATTATGCCCATTATATAAAGATAATTTTTCTCAAAATTACTCCGTCAGTAGCATTATCAAATGAATTAGATCAATTGTAGAACTTATATTTTTGATAAATTTGTATTACTTGCAAAAATAATCAAAGAATTCGAAAGACAGAGAAGAAACTTTTACATCTTCTATTTTAAACCGAATAATTCATTAACTTTTTTAAAGTGATTTTTTTAATTATTATTTTGGAGAAAAAGCCCATATTTCATTTACTCTCATAAACTGTGAATAGATTTTGATAAATAGTCACAAATAAAGCTTTTCTTTTCATAAACGGTATTATTTCTAGAAATTTGTTGACCTTCAAATCCACAATTATTAAAATGTGTTTACAAAAGCCTACCATTTTTAACTCGCAAAAATATGATACAAGTTCTAATAAAATATTATTTGCTTGAATAAAGTGCACCATAACCGAAAATTTAGTAGATATTAAAAGCAACAATTAATTGACGCAGAAATTGTTTGCAAGAGGTTCTAATGATTTAGGTCTCAAAAGGCTAATTGACTAGTGATAAAATGATATTTGTAGCATACACAAGGGCAGAGAATTTCCCAATAATGTGCCTGAAAGTAGAATTTCTATATATTAATATCGGAAACGTGGTATAATTTCTCCGTTAAATTCTGTTATAAATACTATAGCAAGGCATTGAAAAAAATAAAAGGTATACTGACTATCATAAAGAATGCAACATTGATTTTGTACAAAATTACAAATAAACAAACAACGAACTTCATGATTTGTTGCATTATATCTTTTTGCATGTATTCGGACAAAACAAAATCCTGTTGAATTTAAAGAACAGATACATCATGATAAGGAAGGTATTTGTCGAAATTGCAGAGATTTCTTATACTGAAAGTCGATGGAAATTTACACCCAAGACGTGTATTTTTTGGAACATCCTGATGTTTACAATATATTAGTTTTATTACATCGAATGTCTAAAAATCATTTAAGCGCACAGATGACTCTAAAACAAATATATCACTGATTAGAAGGAGGGGTATTTGCAAAAAATACAAGTCGCAAGGCGTTAAAATTTTCTGTGTGACTGAAAGGCTAGGGAAATTTACACACAAGACTCGTATTTTGGCAAATATCCCGACGTTTGTGATATATCAGTTTATCATATGTTTAGTAATAAATACAGACGTTTTGAATATGTGATACAGTGCATGACGTTCATTCCGTATTCACACTGTGACGTCGTACCCTTTATCGCATGGCTTACCCTTTATGGCATACCCTTTATCGCATGGCTTACCCTTTATCACATACCCTTTTCCTAATTTTTTTTTTTCAATTTTACTTTTTTTATTGAAAAAAAATTTCGGGGGTCAATTTTTTTTTGGGGGGGGCAAAAGATTTTTTGGGGGGAGGATGACAAAGATTTGTTCGGGGTGAAATTGTTTTATGAGGATCATTTAAAAAAAATCTAGCAAACTTTTTTCCTTTACATGTTAGATTTAGTCCAAAACTTCTAGTCCTTTCCGCCCATTTTGAAATTTTCCTCTTCACAAAACACATGCATTTTCTCTTACCGATTTCAATTTTTGACAGTATTTTTCGGATTAGGAGTCCTCTGTTTAAATATATGATAAACTGTATAATACATGGCAAAATCCGCATCACATGCCGTATCATACCTCGACCAATATCAGCCCTCGGGCCAGAGGCCCTCGGGCCAGAGGCCCTCGTGCTGATATTGGTAACTCGGGATGATACGGCATGTGATACGGATTTTGCCATGTATTATTCCCTATTTAATAGCACCGAATGTCTTATTCATCAAATCTGGGACAAGTATAACAAGGCAAGCGTCAGAGTGAAGGTAAAAAAGACAAATACGTTTTGGCAAATACCATGATAAAAAGTGAAATCCATTACAGGTGTGAAAAAAGTCAAGGATATCCTAAAAATAACATACACAAAGAATAAGCAATCAGGATACAGCTTACTTACATAAGCTGTAATTTTTCTGAAATACAAAATAAATTGTCCTTGTATAGATATTATTCTTTGATGGATTTGAGAATATAGTATGGACGTGTAAATATTTGATATATGTACTCAAAATATTGTCACCTCTAATAAACTGCCCTACATTTGTACTGCCAAAATTTTCTATACATAACCCGAACTTTACTGAATCGGATGTTGCTATTTGTAGTCCAAAAACTATGTCAATGGATTTACAATTCAATATAATTATTTAAATTATAAGGGTTCAATGAAATGAACCAAGTGAGAAGTATGTAATATTTGGTGTACAGAAATTTTTGACACTCTCATTAAATGCAGAAAGTTTCCTCGCTAGTGTTAAAATCATCCTTAATTTTGAGGTCATGGAAATTATATACATATTGGGTATTAATACTCAACGAAAAGGTTAAGGATCACGAGTTTTCGTTTGCCATTACAAATGTACTAAGTTTTTCAGCACAGTTTAATTTTAGTAAACCATAAACCCTACACAATAAGTCCTGGAACATCATGTCTGATGTTTTCGGGATTATCAGGATAGACACTAGAAAATTCTGTTGAGTCAGTCTTCCATCTGGTCATTCTTCTTCGAAAAACCCAAATCACTAACATTTGTATTTTTGCCCAAAAATGTATCTACTTTGTCATAGATAGAAATGAAATTTAGGCGGCACAATGGAAAACGGACATTTACAGTTGTTTTACGTCTTTTCGAATTCCAAATTACCGATTCTGACTTAACCTTGTATTGACCCACTGACAGTGTGACGGGTGGTGTATATAGAACAGGACATGCTTATCCTTCCGTAGCATCTAATGTCACTCTTTTTTTTCGCACTGTTTATGCTTTTTAGTGGATTATTAGTGTCTTTGCTCCTCCGCCTTCTGTTGTTCCTGCTTTTACCTTGTTTATGTAATCTTGTTCTTTGTTCCTTCGGTATTCTACAGCCATTGTTTTGATAGTAACTATTGCATCAGTTTTACTTACCTTTACTGAAAATAGCCTTTTCCATATAGCTTAAATGACCAACAATTTAAGTTGAACGATACTGACATCAATTTAGTATTATTTGTATTCAAATAGGTTAACTTACCTTGTATTTGTAGGGATATTTTCCCATGTACATTGATATCACATCCTTTAGTTTGATCCAAGCACTGCACCTTGGTACGAGTTTTCCTTACACTAAAGATGCTAAATTAAGTGTTGGATAAAAGTCTTAACTCACAAAGGAAGAGACTATAGTCTATCTTTTTATTATCGGTTTGAATAGTAATTAGCTGCTCATGGCAAATATTGCTCTGTGTGGTGTTAATAGCCCAAAGACCCTTACTTCAATATGTGGCCTGGTGAAATTAAAAAAAAACGATTTTCAAATTGGTGTCACAAATTTGGTAAAGTAACAGAAGGGTATGTTTTCTTCCTTGCTTTTCTTTCTAAAATCTTTCATATTAAAGGAACGGAGGGGAAAAGACTTGCTGTAACTTTACCATTCTTTAACAATGGAGCTACTTCAATACTGAAATCAAATCTACAAAATAGTGAAATGTCCTTTCATGACCTTCTAATTATATTAACGAAAAAGCAAAAATAGGTGTTGTTGGGTAAAGGATAAAAACAAGGATGCTCAAAATGTTTTACAATCTTCACTATCATTATACTTCAGAAAATAAATTAACAGTAACTTCGGTATTTTGTTATTTACTTAACACTAAATTCAGTTAAAATACGGCAAGTTTGGTTATGTTACGTGTGCCCGCAAGTATAGGTAAGATAGTACTCTTTCGGATTTCTGATGGAATCATAAGATTAAACTAGAAACTTAACTGAATACTATTATTTTCAATACAAGAATAGTATCAAAGGACAATAAAAGATTAAAGTGCGTGTGACTATATTCCTGTGTTGCAAGTGCAAAAAGGGGTTATTTGATGATTTACATACACTCCTAAACTTTTTCACAAAACGAACGATCCAGATGAAAGAGGAAACATCATGACGTTAAACTGTTTTACTTCTTTTGTCAGCAAAAAGTTACGTTATTTTTTCCAGTTTTTTATCTAATTAACTTTTTATGTACATTGTATATGTACGTCAAAAATATTGATAAATATAGAACAAAAACTATCTTGAAAGTCTCTGAAATAGTACCCTAATAGAAATTCATTGTGAAATGGCTATTTTCATTGAAAATGACTCTTCCCCGTTAATTGAATCTTCCAAACCTGATATATTCACACATTAAAAGTTATTTGATAACCAAAGAATCACTTAAGAAATCACAGGAAATTGTTAGTACCAGCTACCGTACAGTTTAAAATAGTAAATGCATGCTTAATAGCTATTTTACACATATCTGAATAGGTCATATCTAGTGTTCTAAGACAAGCATGAGAAAATTGCTAAGTATAAGAATGATTAAGGAATCTCATTTCCATTCTCGTTAAGGCCTATCTGTTTGTTTCATGTCATGTGAGATTTTAGTTATGCTTGGATCTTATTGGGGGAAATGAGGAAAGTTTAAAGGACATTCAAGGTTTCTTGTTTCATTTTTGTTATATTAATACAAAAAGGTATACATGTTAATCATACAGATATCTCAAGTTTCTATTTAAGATGCACAAATAAGGAATATGGAGTAAATATAATGTACGATATTTCAATAAAGAAATACAAAATTGTATTGGAATATATCCTAAACAATAGTTTATTTACACAGTAAAGTACTTATAAATATGTCATGATTTTCTTGGGTCAACTGCAGGAAAGTTTTCAAAGCAGAAATGATTTGAAATAAATGTTTTGTCAAAGCAAAAGACAGGCATCAAGCATACTATAAGACTACCCGTGCTTGAAATGGTATAAATCACATGTGGATACTTTTGAATTTTTAAATCCAGTTCATTTTCTCTAATACTTTCTCTCAAAACATTTTATTTTTACACTGTGCACCACACTTTCTCATGATAAATTAAGGTCACGAATCAAAGGTGTCATTCCAATGGCCTTTGCCGTTTAAAACAACTTTTTGTTTAAGGTTTTTAAAAATCCATATATTTTTTTCCAAAAACCAATTTAAAAAGAAGAGTACACTACGATGAAAACAGGTATCCTTGATTTTCTCATTGATAATATATTTGTCACATTTGGAGATGTTTTTTTATCATTAGAAAATTGGTATGCCAATGGACACAAATTGTGCTTTTTCTACTGGCAGACTTGTTCTTATACCCCTACTAGACTGAAAATTAAAGATGGTAGCGACGGCGGGGTTAAATTTCAAGTTCATGAGATGGCAACCATAATCGATACACATTTAAATGAAACATATGTAAGAAACAACTGCGCCAACACATTTTCTGAAGAAGGCTTTCTGCCCTAAAAATAATTTAATTTGGTAAAAAAAATATTTTGTTGATACACGTGCAAAAATTTTTTTTTTTTTTCGCGCGAAGCGCTAAAAAAAGTGTTCAGATAAAAAACACCATAACCCCCCAACCCCCCAACCCCCACCTTCAGGTTAAATGGTCGGTCCCTTATATGTAGTTTAAACCGGTTCAGACCCGTTAGATAAATTTTCATATTCAACGTATGTTGAATAAAGCCCCGTGCTATTTCCCGCCAAATCTATTCGGAATACAATTCTCGGTGTTTATCATTTATCATTAGAGAAAAAGATTACACCACTTTATCCCGATTATTACCATTTTTTTATCCTCTCTCGATAGTTCAATTTAAAAATTGTAAATGCCCGGCAAGCCTAGCAATTAAAATTTTAAAATTTAACTATCTCTAGTGGATAAAATATGGTAATG
>MJUU01005820.1:84660-101373 GCA_002080025.1 Modiolus philippinarum
CGTGCCTGTAGTTTGTACAGCGATTTTGTCAACAGAGCGAAATTACTGTCTCAAAAACTTATACATCAAGGGTATGTTCATTCACTGTTGCAACTGTCACTACAGAAGTTTTACGGTCGTCCTCACGATTTGACAGACCGTTCCTATGTTTCTTTTTCACAAATGAGAACAGAGTTTCTAACCGGACTGGCTAACATCGACTGTGACAAAACCGGACTTTACACTGGCAGTGTGACGGGTGCCACGAGTGGAGCAGATCATGCTCATCCTTCCGGAGCACCTGATACCTCAGTTTTATAGGGGTTCACACTGCTAGTGCTTTAGATGTGTGGCGTTATTGTTCATTTTTGTGTATTGTTTTGCCTTTTTTTTGTCATATTGTCTCAATTCGTGTTGTCTGTGAATTGTCGTGATTTTGGATTTATGATTTTAGAATTCCCACTTTCCTCGTTCTTGCTTCGGTATTTGTTTGCCAATGTATTGTTTACTTACAGGAGTTACTTAACGACGTCATAAGATTCGAGCGCGGGATTCTTGAATGTTGTGTATGTTATTTTTCAGAATATTATCTTGTACATTAAATATAGTGTCAAGAGTCAAAGACGCAGTTTTATAAATTCGATGTTGTTGAATAACGTTTTTATTTTAAAGGAAAAACAAGATGACAAGTGCAATATGAATGTCAAGCAGACACAAAAACCGCGTTGAAAAGATCGTGTAGATGTTCTCACCCAGGAGGTTTGGGGAGTCGAAAAATCGGTGGGTCAGACCGAAAAAATCTCGTACACTTATGGATGATATGAGTAATGTTACGTAAAAGGAAAATGTCACACCGCTGAAATAGAAACTGCTATGTCTCAAAAGTGAGAAAACATTCACACTTTCCATTGCCTTTACATTGTTTGGCCAAAACCTCCTTTTATATGTTGATTGATTGGTAACATTATACTGAAATCACATTTATGATGCACTCAATATCATTCTAGCGTAATGTTTCAACAAAATAAATAAGAGGATGTTGACTTGAAATGAAAACAACTGAATGAGACAGAAAGCACATTTGAAGTTGATCAATTCTTCATTATCGGTTTGAAAACTTAGCTTTGCTGTATGACTATTAGAAATAGAACAAATATCTATGATGTATATATTAAGGTAATAATCGCAACAGAAAAAGATGAATGACACCTTCATATTGTTCAATGAGAAAACAATTCCTTTCTGCAAAGCTTTGTCTTTTTATGTTTTGGTGCTATGTTTGTTCACTTTGGTATTCACCCAATAGGTCAGTACTTCGTTCGTAGCCCTGAAAACCGACTTTTTGGAATCTTTCATTTTACTATACTACCTGAAAGACTGAAGAATATCCAGATTTTTTACAGATTGGACCATTTTGAATTATCGATACAATGTTTGTGTTGTTAATTTACTTGCAATTAATGAAATGTCAAGGCTTCAGTGAGGCTTAAGGCGATTGCCATCATTGTCAAACTAGTTCCGAAGTAACATCAAATAATGATATGTCCAAATTAAAGATTATATCCGCACGACGTTATAAAAACTCAAAAATACAAGAACAAAAAAACTGAACAGTCTTTCACAAACGCCAGGGGGAGATGGAATTACCAAATCTTCTCTTATACCCTATTAAAGACAAAAAAATCTTATCCCTTTCAAGACGACGTTAAAATATTATACCCCATTCTAGATAGTTCAGCTAAAAATGCAACCCCGTTTGTCGGAACATACCCAGCACCACATATATAAGCAGTGGATACCACTCCCCCCCGGGCACAAACGCCACAAAACAGCAAAGGTAATTTGTAACTTAATAGAACAAGAAAATAGCGAAAACCCAGTAAAAAATAACCTTGCAACTGGCCATTACGACAACAAGTGTCTCTTCAGTACAGATCAAAATAAATTTTGAATGGCGTAGATAAACATTAGTTTTCAAGATATCACGTAACAGGAATCCCAGGTTGCCTGAAAAAAAATACCAAGTTGCATAATGAACAGTACATTTAGTTATGCTGTATACGTGTTTAAGGGAGTATCCTCTCGTCAGCAGCATTGAAATCAAATAATATGGAAAGCCATAATCCAAAAATAGTCGAAAAAGAAGTACTATTTATCAAAAATATCCAGATAGAAAGTCAAACCCAGTCTTAAGGACATCCACCGAGTGCCATCCACGGAATGGAGACGTAGTATTTTTGAGGGGTTAGAATTTTGATAAAAACAGTACTATACATCGCTAGCGTATCATAATTTGCGCAACGCGTGACACCAATATTTCATTTTGTATGCTACAATCAGCACGAAAAGAGTTTTCCAAGAATATTCTGGCATTTCTTTTTATCCAAAACTAATAAGTATTTTCAGTCCTTGTATGTCGCTATTATTCATATGCAACAAGATAGTTCCACTGGGAAAGGTATTGTATATTTTTACAGCTTTCGAGATTATGTATCTCTGTGATACGTCTTACCTTAACATCGTCTTCATTCTACAAGATTTGTTTCTGGTCATTAGAGTAAGATGCCTATGAAATCAATAATAAGACTACGAATTCATTCATAAAGAAAATGCGAAATATTCCGTAAATAGACAGTTTTATAAATAATAATTTGAACATTAAGAAAATCGTTACTTATAAACATTTAGAGATGATTAATAAACATATTATCAATGATTCCGTGTAAATTTGTCTGCGTTTCTTATTGATTGGTGTCAGAAGAGTTACAGAGATTATGGTTAATTAAACGTAGTATTAAATGTACTCCCTGTTACAGCCTCAATCAGTCAAGGAAGTGGCACAGGTTCAAGGAGCGGGGAGGTCTAATGGTCTATGTTGATCAATAACCAACCATTTTTTTCAATAGGGAAAAATAAGCAGCGAGTTTTAATCATTTTTGACAATTTGATGTAAATTAACTTGTGTTTCGACGAATTAAGTAGAATACTCCACGGAAAAGGGTCGCTGTTTATTTTTCACGCGGTCGTGTTGAATAAAAATAATTATTCATGCAAAATGTATAATATGAAGTAAACAGTTATTAATAGCGATATTAAAATGTGAACATTTCTGAAATTTATATAAAGAGACTCAGATGATAGCGTTTATAAAGCGGAACCGAAGCTTTTGTGTCTCTGTTATGCAAATTTGTTACAAAAAAACTTTTACTTTAGATTTGATATTTTATAAAAACCATGTATCTTTTTCAAAGAAATATGTTTCCTTCTGGATCAAAACATTTTATGCTTAATTGTACTTAGGTACAAGGAATTGATTTTCGGCCTTCGATAAAATTTCTAAAATAATTCTTTTAAGAATGATACAGAAATAAGCATTTTTTACCAATAATCGATATAACAGCTATCATCTTCTTACACGATCGAAAAACTTGTAGTGATAGAATATCAAAAGCTAGAGTAGATGCGTTTAACATGTTTGGAATCCAACCCTCAGTAGTGTCAGTCTTTCCATTTAAGTTTACCTTTCCCATTTGGGATGCCTTGTCGTTTCATATAGGAATACACCAAAAATTTAGGATGGGACAGAGCATATTAAAAGTTTTAGACACATATCTAACTCCAAAGGCAAAAAAACGAAGAAAAAGACAAACAAAAGGTATTTTTTCAGAATAAAACTCAGCCAACATTTAAGCCCCGAAATATTGATGCCGTGATTTGATTATATGTAAAAAATATTTTTATCTAATGATTTCTTGTTTTAGAACAATACAGTCATTTTTTTCAGCGAGATTTCAATAGAAAACGAACCTCTAGTATTTTCCAATAATGAAATTGCTCCTTTATTTGCTTTCGATGTTAAGCATAGACGGTTTTAAATAACATTGTCTATAACCTATCTAATGCAATTTAAGTTTGTTGAACTGAAGGATATTGCCAATTTATTAATATAGTGTATCTATGAGTATTTGATGGAACGGTCAATAAAGAAATAGTAAAACTATCAGTAGAATTCATATTGATAATTTACAACCACGTAAAATATAGAAAATCATATATATTTTTAAGTACATGTGTGCTTGAATTTTTATTGTAATTAGAATTGTAGTATATTCAGACTGTACTTTTGTAACTTCTAACACTGTGGTATAAAATTCAAAAGTACTGTAATTTTGAATTACTAGTATCAACGTTTTGCGCCTTAGTAAAATGTAATTTTTAATCTAGTTGCTACACATTAGCTTTCTTGAAATGTTGCACTGCCAGCGTTACTGTTACTTAACATTGAAAGGATATCGAGTAAATGCACATGAGACACAGTTTCCAAAAAAAATGGTAAATTGTTTTATGTTGAAGTTTTTGGTGTTTTTGGAGAGGTGTTTATTTGTAATTAATTCTTGGATAATTGGAGTTCGTAAAAGGACTCCCCGTGATTGTGGTTTTTAAGGGATTTATTTTTGATGTACAGATGACATTCGCAATGACCGCTTTTTCATAGTTGCATTGTTCTGATTTGTAGAAAAGTTTTTAGGTAAAAAACATTTTTGACACTGGTCGTCAATTACGATGACGTACCCAAGAGCATCTGTATCGTATCCGATATCCAAAAAAGTTAAGGTCCTAGAAATTGTGAAAAAATCCCCTGATCAGTCAAAGAGAGAATTTGTAAGATCCAGAAGGGAATGTGAAAAAAATGTTAACTATTTTGGATAGAAAAAACTACAGACAGCTTATCCACTACGGTTAAATGACAACGGAAACATTTTCAAGTGCGCTTCTTTTTAGACATCATGGGTATTTTTTCTCCGAAATTACGTCATCTCAGGTCAAATGGTCGAACAGTAAATTATAATATTAAAAACAAACATAAAAACCTCGTAAATATTCAAGATCTATATACTGATTTCCAAAACCATGGGCGGCATGGCTTGTTCATTAAACTTTGTTCAATTCCTGTAACACAACTTTATAAAATCTCTTTGGAATGTGATACTTTGTATGTTAATAGCCCGCTGTATAAATGTTCTAAAATTATGGATGCATTCTTCTTACGTCGGCTTTATCCCAGAATCGACAAACCCGATGAACACGTAAAACAGTTTTTGAAAATTAAATATATTGATAAAGGTATTGACCTTTCCGATGTTGCAGGGATTTGTTGGGATCCAGATATTCAACAACTTGTACCCCTTCATTTGACAACCAGAACATTTCTAAAATTTCATTTTCTTATAAAAAAACTCCTAGAAGCATTTATTTCAATTACTCTTCCATTACCTTTGATGCTGATTTCAAGAAAAACTAGCAACTGAGAATGTTCCGCGTCGCAATATCGGTATGACCCTTGCGGACATATATTAACGGGGAATCTTTACATCTTTATTATGGATAAAGAGGATCGACGATTCTTTAGAAAAGGGCCTAAATATAGCCCATCATCAAAAATAAACTGGCCATAACAGATTGATATACAATAGTATTGTTGAACAATATAAAAGTACCCTGAGTATTTTGATTAGCTAACAAAAGCAATCCTCCAAAAACTTTCTCCAATATATGTTGCAGTAGAGCTTTGGTAAAAAAAAATAACAAGTGAAGAGTATAGATTGGTTACACAACAGGAACTAGTAGACCGGAAGGTTATACACAATGGACTATAAGTAATCTTTTAGATTTATTTGTTTTTACAAAAAGGGAAAACCGATTTCATTTGGAAACTTGCAATATCCAAATTTTAGAAAATTTTGGTTAAAACTAAGGATTATCTCCCTCTTGTATAGCTCTGTCCTTAGTTGATTTTGGTTTTTATATTAAGGTCTTTTTGCTTATTTGTTCTCTATCAGTTGTGACACATATTTCGGTTTATGGGCTTCCAAATGTTTAATTTTATCTGTACTGAAGGGACATAAGTTGTCGAAATGCGCATTTGCAGAAACAAAATTTACAGTAGTTTCTGTATTTTGTTATTTCTAATATAAAGCAGCGATTCTTCTCTAATATTACCTACAATAATCGGTCTTCCTGGACATGTGATGATATGATTAATGCACTCAATCTTTTGCTGGACAACATTTTGTTCTATTTGGCAACACTATTTATCAACAGGTCATAGGTATTCCTATGGGTACAAATTGTGCACCGCCAATTGCAGATCTTTTTCTGGACCTTTTACGAACGAGACTTCATGAAAAAACTTACATGTATACTGACGATATCCTTACTATTGACAATCCTCAGTTTTTAGAGTATGTGGAAATCATTTACCCATAGGAAAGCTAACAGTGATTCCAAATACTGTCCATTTCTGGATATATTTATCATTATTGTCTCTGGTAAAATAAAAAAATAAAATATATGATAAAAGCGAATGATTTTGATTTCACTATTACTAATTTCATTTTTCTTGATAACGACATTCGCTTAGTTCCATCCTACGGTATATTTCTCAACTGGTACAATACAAACGATTTTGTTTTTAATGAACACAACCTTACTATAAAAGTCATACTTTTACAAGAGGGATACAGGTTTCATATGTTGTTGAATATATTTAGGAATTTTTATAACAGATATGAACATTAGATATCTAAATATGGCGTTACTCGCGAACATTTTATTACTTAGGGCATTTATAATCCTCGGTTTTACGAAATGTTGTTAAAACTGTCAGAAACTAATTAAAATCCAGAAAAGCTGGGACGTAACTTACATTGTTTACATAATAGGGGATATCGACAAGATATCCTGCACTAGCAAAAGACCTTGAAAAATTTGACTTGAAAATTTTATACACCTACTAGCCTCTCACTGATACTACTGATGCCTATTGAAAGTTATGATTCTTGACAAAACCCTTCGGGAAGTTTTGAGTTTGATTTTTCTTCCGTGGTACGACAGTATTCTACCGACAGTCAAGGCTCCTTTAGCTAGTCGTCAAATTTGCGGCGAGTACCCCTAGACCCATCTTTCAAAATACCCCTAGACCCATCAAAATAACGTATTGTCTTTTTCTCTCCTTCCAAGATTATGGTCATGAAGTTAGAAGTCTACCTGTATTGGTTTTATTCGTATGTTTATAATACTATAGGAAAACGGGACAGATAAGGGGGAGGTTTGGGTACCCATTAACCGGTTTATCCCTATTGCTGGCTTTTGCTATTGCCGGTACCAAGTCCTTTTGTCCCGAGTTCTTATTGTTATTTATGTTTGTCTTTTGTCTTTATTGTGTTTTTCCCTGGCAAATTGTAGCATTTAATTGTAATTTTAGCCATTGTAGATTTTTCCTGTTATTCCCTCTTTTTTATTTTCCTGTATAGTATGATATCAAACCTCTTTGACCGTACTCTTGTTAAAACTTAAACTGATGAATATCTTGTTCCATTGACATAGAATTAGATAACACATTTATCACCTGAAATTGTTCCTTGAACAACCTCATGATTGAAGTCAAAATATGGCATATTTAGTAATTTGTTGTCTGGTCCAGATATAAATAATATCGTCTATGACAGTTCAATACTGGATCTACCATGCAAAGAAATTAAAACATTTAATTCACATCAACTCATGTTCTGGTATGATAAACTATATTTTTTGGTGCTATATTTGAAGAACGGCTATAAATCTTGTTTTACCAATGAGATATAAATAGATACAAATCATCAATGTTCTATTTTGGACTATATCGAAAAATGATCTGTCAACTAGCAAGAAAATTTTCAAATTTTCCAATTTTGTGATATAATCTGAGATTTGTCCGTATTTTAACAATGGAATTAATTCGATTATTTAGAAATATATTTTATTTAAATGTATAAAGCACTAAACCACAATCTAAATTGCTAATTATTAGCATGTATATGTGATCAGAATTTATAGATGAGGAGATAACAATAAACACCTACAGTGCCCGAAATTTGAACCTAGCTAAATCATGACAATGTGTGAAAATGCTTCTGAATTTACATTTTCAGGACTTAGGCAATATTTCGATTAATTGTTAATTTGGTTTATGTCGATGAAAATAAATTATAAACTAGAAAAACTGTGAGCAAAGCTCACTAATAAATACCCCCGCATCCCATTTGATTCTTTGATTAAAAATCAATCAAATCAAATTCTGAAATAGGAGGTGCACATCTGCATCATGTCATAAAGACTATGTTAAAGTTTCATGAAAATTTGTTCAGTGGTTACGGAGGAGTAGTGGATAAGAGATGGGTACCCACTTGTAATGTAATGGCTAAGTCGGCGCAGGTCAAAATTGTAAGGAAGATCTGTTTTTTAAAGACTAATGCAACGCGGGCTTAGGCTACGGAATTAATTTTCATGCAGATTTGAAACGCTTGAAAATTTCCAATGTTGCATTCTTTATACCTTTCAACGGTCAAAACGCGTCATTTACCTTTATATAGAGAAAACAGCGAAAGTTAATTCGTAACACATTTTTGAAATGGTCAATCTTTCATAATGTTGTTCATCTTAATTTGTATGTGTGTGTGTCATCACTTTCCTTTTCTGTGCGGTACTCATATTATGTTTTTCCGATGTTGTCATTGTCCTTGGATTGCTCATTGTAGACTGACGTTTAGGTTCTGACATACACTTTCATAATTTGACTATTATTTTGACATAAAAGTAAAAAACCCTGTAAATGTTTTCAGGTCAGCGTAATTCTTATGTACCCTTGCAAGTCCTTAACTTTTTCATTAAATGGTAATTTGATACATTTATACCAAGAAACATTGTTAATTGTTAATGTAAGTAAAGGGCAGTTAAATAAAAAAGCGATAAAAAGTAATAAAAAGAATTATTAGTAAACAAAACAAAGAGATAATATACAATTATTGTATGCAGCACAGAGTAATATCAAGAATTATTAAATAGAGAAAAGGATATTTTCACCAATATAAAATAATATATTCGAGATTTAATGATATACAGTTAATGTCTCCTTATTGAAGGAATATCTGTTACTACTCATTGGTGAAAAGGATTACTTTCTTTTATCAAGGGATACTGAATGTTCATTTTGCACTACTTTTTTCATTCAAAAATAGATTTTTTTATATAAGTATTATCGATTGATTTCGACGAAACGTGTTTCGCTAGATGTACAATGTAACACGGGACTTACGTTATTGGAGTTCTTAAGTGTTTAAAGAGTTCATTGAAAGATGGTACCAAACAGCATTCCTGTCCTTGTTTTAGTGTTTCCGATGTTGCAATTATCCATGGATTGTTCTTTTTTTTTGACTGACGGTTCGATTTTCCCTTACTTCTCTAACAATTTAACCTGTGCATTTACCTGTTTCAAAGAGTTAGTTATCAAATACTGTGCATAAACTTATCAAAACTCTGGTGTAAATTACTTTTGGAGTGTAAGAATTTCCATTGAAAGATGTATGGCCATAAAGGCGTGAATTTTTTTCCTATGTTGGGTCATTTTCAGAATATGCTCAAATGTTGTCGAAAATCGTTTACGGTGGTCTTTGGTATGTGAACTAATTAGAATGAAATCAATATGTGCCACCCTTGTATGTTTTCCGGCTTATTACAAGTCAAACTTAGCTGAAAATAGCATTTGGTGTCAATTTTAGCTATTTTGCAGTGTTTGAGAAGATGGTATTACTCAAATGATACCGAGAACCAAAGCTTTTTTTTTCTGCTAACGAATAAACATTTGCTCTTCCAAATGCAATGGTTCTGGAGGTCCTATACAACAAATTTTAACAAAAACCTACCAAAAATGTTAATATATGCAAAAAATGCAAACAAGTGGCAAGTTCAGTGGCTGAATCTTCCATCTAAATGTACGAAAATGCATTTGCATTGATTTTGTTCTGATAGTGTATAAAACAGATCATCTCTTGAAGCAGTTCTCGAGAAGATATAATGCATTCGCAAAATTAGTATCCTGAAGGAAAAAAATCACATGTAAATATCCATACCTCTTTTAGACAAATGAACATCAATAGAAAGACCAGTTTCGTCTATTGACAGTTATGATTTTTTTTTACACTTTATACAAAACTTCTACATAAATTGATTAAATTAAAGTTGTGACAATTATTAAATGGTCTTTCAAATTTTCTGGTCTACAGTACATTTGTTGTTATAAAAAGCAAGGATTCTTTTCTAATATCACTAACAAAAATCCTTGTTCCTGGACTAAGCCACTGAATCTTTTGCAGACAATATTTATATTTGTATTGGCAATCTCCTTTACCGACGTCATAGGAATTCCAATGGGTACAAACTATGCACCACTCACGGTAGATATCTTTCTGTTTTGCTACGAGCGCAACTTTATGAAAAACTTACAAAATTGGAACCGTGCTAAACAATGATAAACTTATTTCAATTTTCAATGATAACAGCAGGAAAATTGACGATATCAATAAGATTGATAATCCTTAGTTTTTAGACTATGTCAGTTTCATTTAACCACAAGAACTGACACTTAATATACTGAGCAACACAAGAAACGCACCACTTATTTAATATTATCTAGCTCCCTAGATATTTTAGCCATATCAGCCTTTATATATGAAAAAGAAAGGAAATGGGGTAAATATCAAGGAGACAACATCCCATATCCATGTTAAAACGACAAAAAACAAAACATCTAGGGGTCACCATATGGTCTTCAACACAGAGAGGAACCTCACATCATATAGTAAGCCCTAAATAGCCCCGAAAAGGTAAAAAGGTGAATAAATCAATGGAAACAATGTTTTTTTTAATTTAAATGTCCAGAACAAGCAAGTCAATTTTTGCTAAAAAAATGGTCAGTTTCAAGTCACAGCAACGGTTTCTGTTGAATGTGCGAGAAAACTAAAAGTCAAAGAATTGCTTTCCTCAGAACGAGCTTGTTTGAAAGTTGAATTGTCAAAAGTTACAAAAACAGTAATTTTTTACCAAAATCTTACAGGTAGGAGCACAAAAGATTCAAAATTCATCCTTTTCAACATTTTTTTCATTTTTGGGTGAAAAAGTGGTGTTTGAGGAAAGTAAAATTCAGATATATCAAAAAAGTTTCATTTTTTCAAAATTTTGACCTTGTCATAAGGGAAACAATGTGTTAAAATTTCAACTTGTTCCAGCAAATATTTGAAGAGATATTTGGTGTTGAATTTTAAGGTCCATAGAAATACACATTAGTGGTGCGTTTCTTTTATTGTTGAGTATACATAACAAAATACCGATGTTACAGTCAATTTTGTTTCTGCATATGCGCATTTCGACTATTTATGTCTCTTCAGTGCAGACAAATCAAAACACTTAAAACTCCGTATATCGAAATATGTGTAAAAGCTAACAGACAACAAATTACCAAAAGGATCTAAAAGGTAAAGCCAAAATTAGCTAAGGACAGAGCTTTGCAAGAAGGAGATGGTCCTTGGTTTCAAACAAATTTTGCTATATTTAGTAATTGTTAGTTTTCAAATAAAATCGGTTTTCGGGCCAGCACCGAAGTAATGGCAGCTGGGTTGGTGAATACCCTCGGGGGCTAACAGTCCAACAGCAGAGGTATCGGCCAAGTGGTAATAAATAACAAAATACCGATGTTACAGTTAATTAAGTTTTCCCATATGCGCATTTCGACAACTTATGTCTTATCAGGACAGATCAAATAAAAACATTTGGAAATCCATATATCGAAATATGTGTAAAAGCTGACAGAGAACAAATAGCCAAAAGGATCTAAATAGTAAAGCCAAAATCATCTAAGGACAGAGCTATGCGAGAGGGAGATGCTCCTTTTTAAACAAATTTGCTACTCTTGTATTCAGTTATTGTTAGTTTTTAAATAAAATCATTTTCATATCTGTCGCGCGTGTAGTTTGTACAGTGATGTTTTGAAAAGAGTAAAAACACTGTCCCAAAAACTGCTTAGTCAGGGATTTGTTCATCTTCGGAAACCCACGATCGGCCGCGCTCTCGCTTCGCTTCCACGGTATATCATGACGAAATATCACGTCGAGAGACATTTTGTGACAAAAATAATCCCAAGAAAGAAAGTGATATATTTAATCTAAAATAATATGTTGAACCAAAAACAATATTTCGGCGGAAAAAAGTCGTATATCTGGTATAGATCAATAACAAAATTAGCGATAAAAACACTATAAGTAATTTGTTTTGCTCGGATGGATTTCCCAGCTCGTATTGCATCTCGTGCTGCGCACTCGATGCAATACAAGCAGAGAATTCCATACTCGCAAAATTAATTACTAATATGCCAGCGAAGCTGGTACTTATGGTTAAAATGTCATCCAGGGATATATATTGGTGCCTTCGAATTTTTTTCTGCCTGTCACGTGACCTTTTTTGTACGACCAAAAGATCACATGACGAAATCAACTTCATTTATGTGCTAATTTTATTTCTCAACATAGAGAGAGTCAGATTGCTTATACATTTGTTGAAAAGCTGTCAAAAGTTTTACTTTGTGTACCCAGTCAACCCGAAATTTATTGTTAAAAAAATTCTCCGATTAATTCAATTAAAAGTCTCGAGTTTCAACGCCATTTGTCTCATGAATATTCCCTTCTGATCTCCTAGCAATTTCATGAATTTACCATAACGGCAATCCGTTCAATCGGATACTAGTCCGTGCTGCCATGGTGACATTGACGATCCGTTCAGCAGTTAAGAAGTTGTTTTTTTCACAGACACTTGTTTCACAAACAATGTCAGTTCCTCCCACTCTTTCAAGAGAGGAAGGGACTGACATTTTTTATGAAACAAGTGCCTGCAGTTTCAAGCTTAAGCTTCTTCTATAACTGTCAACTTTAATAAACTTCATTTGACTTCTGATAATCGATCAATCAGTGCCTCTTCATGAGCCGGAAAAATTACGTTTGTTGTAATGAGAAATGCCTCCTTGAACCACGGATATATAGCAATTTTTAAGAAGTCAACGAAAAGAAAGCAAAATGGCCTTTTGGCACTTTTCCCTCCGTATCAGACTAGTCCGTGGTCGTTCCATACAAAGCTTCAATGTAGGTGAGTGTACCGAGGACACTCCATGCCTCTTTCAGTGAAATGCACTTAAATTAACTGAAAATGAAACTATAAATGAGATAATATCTTACCTTGAAGATAAAATAATATCTCTCAATACCCTTTATTTGAACATTGGCCTTTTGTGATGCTGGCTATATTTGGACTGAAAACTTTCAAAATGAAATGGCATATGCTTTTGAATTACATAATGCTCAAATAATTGTGCAAATTGGCAATCCTCAAATGAAGACAACTTGGCGTCTGCTACATGCCCCTACACAGGAAATGTAATAATTTAGTTCAAGGACCGACAACTACGTAGATCAGAGATGAGATTGCAATGCGCTCGGCCTTCATTTACTTTAGGGATCCACTAAAAGGGTGGTGATTTTTTTGTACTTACATTTATTATAGTAAGCTTTGCTTAAGGTAAAGGTTATGGGTTAGGGTTAAAGTTAGAAATAGGGCTAGAATTGTGTCCTGTGATTAGTATTTAGGTTAGGGATATGGTTAGCCTATCTAGGACAGGGTTCCCTAAAGTAAACTTAGACCATCCGGTGTAGCATGATATATATGTTGCGGATTTGAATCATGAATTATGAGAAAATAAGGCTAAATATTAATTTGATATTTTCCTCTAAATTGTAGAGTGTATCAATGGACTTGAGTTGAAATGTCAAGTCTTGCACATAAGGCGTAAGTTATTTTTCAAATTTGCTCAAATTTTCTTTGATTTTTATTTTTGTCCTTTGATCATTGAAAATTTTGAAAAACTCTGGGATGTATTTTTTCAAAACTTGAAAGGTATATACGTTGAAAAAGCTTAGAAAAGGTTTAATACTATTCACACTAAAAAGATAATTCGGACTGGAATGGTTACCCTTTAAATACGTGTACAAGTTAGAAAACCAGGTCCTCCGAAAAGACACGAAAAATATGCTTCATCTATGGTACTTGTCGATCAGCCTACCAAATAAAAAGTGCGGTTTTGTCATAGTTTGCTTGTCAGTACGGTAATAAGCACTTGATCTTACTGTAATGGTCCATTAGTGGATCCAGACGGGGGGGTCCGGGGGTGTGATCTGTCTAATCATAGTAATGATTGTAAAACGTCTGACTTTAATGACGAACTTCGGTCAGTTATCTCCCTGTACTAAGTTAGTTTTGTATGGTTCAAAGTGGAGATAATTTAATTAGCATATCAATAGAATCTTTTGATATTGAAATTAAAAATTATCTCCACCTTGACCACAAACAACTAACTTGGTACAGGGAGATAACCGACCGAGGTTCCCCATTACATTTAATTGCGTTTAAAAGTCTCTGTTCAAGATATCATATTTTGAGACGGTAATTTCATCCTCAGGGTTGCCTGTTGACAAAATAGTTGTGCAAATTGGAGGAGGTACAAAGAACGAGTTGTGATGGAACACGCGGATTACTGCTCAAAACAGAAATTTCACTGTTGAAAAGTTGAAAGCATCAAACGTCCCGAGTTATCACTATACTAGCATGAATAGTAGATCTGGGTAAAAGTCTGGAATCTCTTTGCTGGCATTCAAGGCCGAGCCTTCCTCATATTAGTATATACATGTATGTACCAAAAAAGGACTGAAAATTTCAGTACCGGAAATTGACATCAATTCTAAGTACTGAAAGTATTTTCATTTTACATTACAAAGATGCCTAGATTAAGTGTATCCTCGTCTATCCGGTTTTCGACCTACTAAGCGTCGGTTGTGACGTCAAAATTTTAGTTGAAATAACACGTTTAGGTCGAATACTTAAGTGGGTCGAAAATAGGATGTTTGACGATACTGAAAATTTCCGAGAAAAAATATACTGAATAATGATATTTCATACCCGTACCATAAAAAAGTAAACTGGTTTCCTGTTGTGTTACGCTGGCTACGCTTGGCGACACTAACAACAGGTGACGGCTAAAAATCCCGAGGTCAAGATTCTTACCCCGTGATTTTACGAGACGTTGCTAAAGATGTATCAACAACGGTCGTGGTTTGAATATTTTCCCGCAAAAAATGAAAACAATCAAAACTTTCGACCAATGAAACACGACGTAAACGTGGCCGTCACCCTTTCCTAACGAGCGCAGCATTGTGGAACGGCGGACCAGTTGATAAATAAAGTGGCATTAAAAGAACTTGAAAAGAGTAGGTAAATTGTTGGTAGTTGAAAAGGATAAGAAATCATCCACAAACAGAGAGGCAGCAATTTAGTTTGTATGTGAAAAGGAAATACATAATTGTCCTTGGGACATATTAATAAGAGTTAACATCTAGATCGAAAAAACTGCATATACATGGACATACTTTCAATCGGGAGGTTTTGATTTTGGGTTTTCTTTCATTGTGCAAAGGTGTTTTACAAGAAAACATGGCTCCTTGATCTAGCCGGAGAGACATATGTTGTCGAAATTGCCATATGCAGAACTCAAATTTCCAGTAACTTCGGTTTTTAGTTATTTAATAGCCAATATCAGAAAATTCACCCTTTTCTAATAATACTTGTTTGGACGTATGTATCAATACAATGAACAAATAAATGATAAAATGCAGTCAGCAAGTACAGGGATTTATTGGAAAAATCAAGAAGACATTAGCAAGTCGACTACCCACTGCATCGGATGTTCTGAAAGTTTTTTTTATTACTTCTTTTTGTAACTATGTATTACGCGTATTAAATTGGTGTTGTCAACAAAAAAAAACATTTATTTTTTTAATGTGCACAAGGAATTGTGCTTTTATTGATTTACATTGGTTCTCAATGAAATTTGACTTTGTAATGCCTGGACAATTGTTTTAATGTGTTAAAAACAAAATTATCGAACAGAATTGTCAAGAGCCGAAATCTAAAAGGGCAAAAAGACAATGCAGGTACATAACCAACGGAGAATTGTCAACGTACTACTTTACATGTTATGTTTAACATGGTAATCATACCAGAACGATTTCACTTTTTGATCTAATGAGTTTATCTGGAACTACTTATGCGAATTTATAATGTATAATGTATAATGTATTATGTATTATGTATAATGTATAATGTATAATGTTTAATGTATAATGTATAATGTATAATGATCTGCTGCTTGAACAAAAGAAACATTTCAGTAAACTAAATGGTGTTTCTGTAGGAGCATAAATCAAACTGCAAAAATGATGTATGAAATGATGTACAAAAACTGCATATTCCATTCCAATTTGAAAAATAAAAGCATATGATTTAACTATCATCAATCTGGAATTAGGTTCGGATGGAATAATATTTGGTCAAAGATATGCGACACTGTACAGAATATAAAATAGATATTTTTATAAACAGTTTGTCTCTCCTGCAGTGTGGAGTCCGTAAAAAGATTCCCCGTGCGAGAGATGTATGCTCTCTATAGTTTTCAGTTATGGTGTACTTGTGCGTGAGAGAATTTCTCATATGGATATACTATTCATACTTTCAAATTTTGGCATTTATTTTTGTAATTTCGAAATGCAATCCAGACCACCTGTTTTAAGATCCCACATCTCACCTTTTTATAACGCCAAGTTTTCTTTCATTCGACTTGATGAGTGCCATGTGTTTGTCTATATGTTGTAATCATTCACTAGCTTAAGACACTAGTGCTTTTGTCGGACAAAAGATGACATTGATTGTAAGAGCACTTTGCCAGTTTAATTGATGTTTGTTGACAATCCCGCACCCATGACAAAT